>JAQGAV010000056.1:0-56733 GCA_034691345.1 Phasmarhabditis papillosa | reverse complement strand
GTTCAAAAAACAAATGCTCATTTATAAATCGAAATACGAAGAAATCTGGCAAAATTGAATCGATTGGTGATCTACCAACCTACTATAATGATAATATAGCGCACCTTATTATACAAATAAAGTTTAAACTTTATTATTATTTCGAATTTTATCATTAATTTTGTCAAAACTGTTTTCCGAACTAATATCGGTGTTTTCCGGATGCCTCACCCTAATATCTGTGTTTCAAATGTAAAATATAGTCTTAATAATGGACATGATACTAGGAATATGTCGATACCGCTAACATACAACTGTTTACTATATTTTTCCATACACTGAAATAACTAAATGTTCAATTAACGCCTCCAGGTTGGTGGGAACTATTGGAGGAACTATCGCAAGGCCATTCAAATAGGGGAATATAGATTGCAGGGTGCTGTGAAATACCCGTACATGTTATTTTAAAAAAGATATTATCTACATATTCTTTAGTGAGACAGTTAACTGTTCCTGATTAAGTTATGTATCTTCTAAACTTAGAAGATGTAGTTTTATATTTCACAAAAGAAACTGACTGGGTGTGAGTGTTGTTCATTTGGATTAGTATTGAACCATCAGTGAGTAGTCGCAGTGGCCATAGAAGACTTTTTATTCCCGTGTAATCGCTAAAATAAACGAACACAAGTTGTTGTAAGACGATGTGCACGCAATGTAGCGTGTTTTCTGTTGCATCTAGGTAACTGAAACTGATATTTTGTATCAAGGGTAGTTGAGTGAAGCTTAACTTTCAGACTTCTAATAGAGCACCAGGGATGTATTTCATCAGTCCTTCGACTGCCCGCTTCCACCGGTTGTCGACTTGGAGAGCATCCTCTAGGAGTTAAAGTTCTCCAATGCAAGTAAGGACAATATCTGTATACAGTTATAAAATTATTTACTATTCAGAAAACACTGTTCTACTCGTCCGACAGACTTCATTTGTACTATGAGAACTTGGATTTCTGAACAGAATGTCTGCACTTTTAAAGATATCGAAGGTAAACGTAATTCAAATACTGGCAAACTAATAATTTTTTATCGTTTTTATGGTTAAATCTATTTTTCAGAAAAATGCGGCATAGATGCTGCCCAACTCTATCATGACATGCAAGTATCTGTATTTGAACCTCAGTTTCCAGTACTCTGTGAGCACAAAAATATCAGTAAGGATATTGTTGTTTTTTTCTTTGTGACACACTAATTTAGGTTCGGTTGCCAGTTCGACGGTAGATTCTATAGTAATTGAACCGCTCGAGCAGCCTAGCACTACTACTTGGGTGGCCCCTGTTATCAGGACGGACAAGCCAGATCTCACTAAGAACGAAGTGAAAATTTACTACAGAAAACCAGTAAGTAAAGACAATAAGAAACGTTATTCCATGCTATTAATGAAGTTAATAAAAGTATAAATGTGCATTTCAGGATAGAAAAGAGAAGAAGTATCCCGTAATTGCTCATCCATACAGCAGTACATGGTATCCACCGACAGTAACTTGGGCTCCCGTTACCTCTCCATGGGAACCAATGACTACCACTGAACAGACCACTGTCACTACACCAGTTGTATGGACTAAAAAGCCAAACCAGATAAAAACTAAAACAGCCAAACCAGTATGGAGAAAACCACGTAAGTCGAATATCCCATAGTTTCACTAAACCGTTATTTTAGAGTCATATGTGATTCCAGCCGGTCAGCCTAACTTCGAGACTAGCACTATGCATAGCTTAGCAACGCCAAGAAGCTACAAGGTATTTTTGGATTCGAAGCTAATACAGATAAATTTTAATGTGTTTTTTAAAAAATTTAAAATATATTTCGAATAAATCAAACAATGTCTTTACTTCGTGTTTACAGGTGATAAATCTCATCAAGAGTTTAATTCCGGAGAACTTGCCGTCGCAGCTGTCAAATTTCATCGAAAATCACTTGGAAATGAACGCTACTGAAGGCAGATATAGTTCGACCACCAACAGTGAATTCTATCCAGAAGATCATTACCACACACCATCAGAAGTAGTCGAAACGACCACAAAAGCTGCCACAAGTAAGCAAACAGTTCCCAAAAGCTATATATTACCAAGGAAAGAATATCAAAAAAGTTTATATCTTGGGAAAGTGATAATGCTAAGTATATTTATTGTATATTACTGATATGTTATTCCAGGGCTCACAACTACATTTGCCACTCTTGTGCCCGCTTTTCGCCCACCGAAACCAGTTAAATCTGCAACCAAATGGAGACCATGGTATTTGGGTGGCGAAGATATTTACTAAGAGTTAATGGTGCTGGTTAAATCTATAATTACAAGATCTCTCTTAATTTTAATGAATATGAATATAACACCCAATTTTAACATTTTAAAAAGAACATTTTACTCAATTGACATGAAGTTTAAGCCTTGAACAATCAATTCTTTTATAAAATTAAACGCGAAACGAAAGAAGATAAACGTAAAATACGGAAACATTCTACAATAGTGCATAATATCAGCATAATAAATGATGAACTAATACCCAATGAAAATAAATTATGCTCAACGATTCAGAAAAAGTAAATATGTGTCGTAAAAACTATATTCTTTACTATTCAAGTGTGTGGAATGCATTACTTATACAACTTATTCTATAACTGAGGTAATATTGAGTGTTAATTAAATTGCACAAAATATGTTTTTATGAGATAAAATCAAGACATACTCACTACTCTGACTAACAATAAGAATGAGAACAAATTAAGAGAGAATTCGTGCAAAACATCAAACTCGTTATATACAAATAGATATATTTTTGACTGTGCATTAATCGTAATATGTCTAGCGAAATACGAGAGCCTCTACTTATTAGCAGAAGAAATTTCCAGAAGACTAAACTAAATACGCAGTACAACAGCTAATACGATAACTAGGTAGATCAAAATAATTATCAAGCTGAATGCCAGAAAGGAATAATATTTGCCAGTTAAATATTTGTTCAGACTGAGAATTGGCGCTTTTAATGATATCTCTATTGTTAACTTTCAAAATTCTAGATGTAATGCTATGGATCTACCTAGCAGAAAGTGTTTTCATTGGAGTTGAAAAAGCTAGACAGTATTTCATGTAAGTGCTTCGCTCATCCAAATATCTATTGCAATAGAATATGACCACAATGAACCAAATCTCCAAAATCAGCGAGATCAGGTAGATTGCCAACATGCTGTATATACGGGCCATAGTTCCTAAAAAGGGAATATTTATATAGGTAGATGTAATAATGAAACTAACCAGCATCTAGAGCTACCGTATTATATGTGGGGTGTTCCATAAAAGGAGCAGCGTTTAGAAGACGGTAGAAGACCGCCGACTCAGTGCTTAGAGCAATGATTCCGCTGATCAAGACCAAGATGAAACATATTACAGCAATTACCTCAAATGTACGGTATTAAACTTTTAAACTTTAAAATACAAGTTATTCATTATATTAATTCAAATATATTTTCAATCTGAGGTGCAAGTAACTGTGTTAATAACTACAAGACTGAGTACCATTTAGCACTGCCGCTTAGAAATATGATATATATTTTGATACGTTGGTTTACCTGCATGACTATATGAGGTATTGTAAGAAGAGCATGATTCCTAGTTATTCCTATAAAAAGCAGAAATACAGCAATACTGCCTGCTGAGAGTCCTATCATTTCCGCCAAAAATGAACCAAAAACATATCCGTCTTTTACACCTCGCGCCTAAAATGTGTCTGATTAAGTATCATCTGTTATTTTAAGGTATTCAAATGTTGCCAATTTGCAATTGAAGGCATCTAATTGTTATTATAAACGTACATCTTGCAGTTTTCCATCATGTTGTAGATAGACAAGTAATGAGTGAATAAAGAAAAATAGTATCATTACAATGTGCACACAACCAATTGCAATAGCCCCTGTTTTAACATGAAAACAGTTACAGAGACAACGATACTCCTCAGAACTCTCGTCGAATTGAATCGTTCGTGGCGTCTAGAATAACATATGTAATATTTACTCGTGTCTGCTTTGCTCGACACGGCGTGCCAACGGAGACAATGGGATTAAATGGACGGTGCTCCCATTTTAAATTCTAAGTTCAATTTTCACTTGAACACTTAAACCACATCATTCGATAAAACTCAGTTGCACAGCTTGAGCTATGGCGTTTCCAATGATATATAAGTAAACACAACTTCTTGGCCTACTAATCCAGGAATTGAGCCGCAAGAGTTCACTATTTGAATTTGCGGCGCCCCGTTGCGCTAGGGCGCGGCGAGCCGTGTCGAGGTTTAAAACCATATTTTGGTTTCAGTTGCTTCAGAATGATTGACCAGTTTTTGAGGATTTAAGATTGATCGAACTGCTGATGAGACTATATGCTAGAAGCGCTACTTAAATCACCACTACTATCTGCAAATTTCCAACTAATTTTCCCGTTAACCAACTGTTTTAGGTAAAGCAGGATATATTACGAGAAAATATATTGATTTGTACACATTACCGTAATGAAAAATAAAAAATAAACCACTTCAAATTATATTTCTCAGACTGGGTACAAATTTATCAAGACAAGGCAGTTTTCATTACAAACTAACATGGTCTACGGATCCATTCTCTTGCCGATTATTCCGTATTAGAACGGACCGGACGGCCCGTCCATTCATCATTTTATATAACGAAGACGTACTGTTCTGTTGGTGATAAACGCAGGAAAAATTCTGAATAAGAATATTAATTGTTCTGTTAGTAGAACAGAAACAACGAAAAAAAACTCGAATAATTCATAAATCTGATACATTTAATGAAAATTGTTCATATTTTTACGAATTTGTAAAAAGACATTCGTTTTAGTCGTTTCGACCCAAAGCAAAACTAAAAAAACAATTTGCAGCCGAAAGAATAGTGAAGAAAGAAAACACATGATGCAACTAGAGTAGAGCAACAAAAAGTAAAGTAGAAATCGTAGAAAAGTCTGTCTGTGGATGTATGGCTAAATTAGCTCGCACCTTGTCTCGAGTAGTAAATGTCTCTTAGAAAGCAGGTGCATACGGGTGGAAGAATTCAAACACAACAATGAAGCTGTTCCAGGAATATTTTCACTATTTTATTTGCCTTTTACCTCAAATTATGGCTTAAAATGGATTGTTATGTTTACTTTAAAACAAACCAGCGATATAAATTTAACAAACTGTTTTTATTAGTGGTTTTCTCCTTTTCCTAAAACCGACTAATTCAAAAAAAGTAGATTACAATAATAAACCCCAAATTATAGCTACTGGCCGCTCAAATATTAATGGAAATTCGAGGAGAATAAATCAAACTAACACATTTGTTTATTTGGCCATTCAGTCGGAACTAGAATCTATAAAAATAAGCTTTTGATTGAAGTTCAACATTCGTATAAATGGTGAGGCTGAATTTTAATAATGAACTAACTAACACATCGCAGCGTTACATAAATTATAAATAAGGTAAAGACAAATGAACATATGGAAACCGTGGAAAAGTCATTGAAAAGTACGAAAGCACGTCAATTTACACCACCACCCAATTGAATATTATATTCATTGCATGTCACGTCAGACTTACACGGATACTAAACTGGGTTAAAGAAACAATGCAAAACAATTAAATAAAATTTTATAAAGTCTGACTTGACAGTTCAATTGTTTTCAGGCTTAAACGGTGAAGAAAAGCAAATTGTCTGAGAAAAATGGTTGGAAAAAAAGCTGCACATAAGAGTATGAGAGAGCAAAATATGAATTTGATGCAAAATCTGAGCGGTTACTTTTGGATATGCTTGAGGACCTCGAAAAGGCTGTCACATAACACACACAAATATGCGACTATTGATCTAAACATGGAAATAACAGACCTAGAGAGCACATGAAATGAAGAGAGCCCCCCTGCTCCCAGCTCGACACTATTTTTACCTGGACCGTACTCGCACTGATAACATCTAATACTAATTAAAAATATTAAGAATAAGTCGAAATTGGAGTACACAGCTCGGCTTTCGTCATAGGAAATGAGAAGTCACAGAGCAATAATATTCAGATGAGCCAGATCTCATATCCACATGTGTAAACATAGTAAATAAAAGAGAATTTAGGAACATATATTCAATTATTATTCCTTTACAGTTAACCTAATGCAGATTGAATAATAGTCACATACAAACGCAATTTTACATTACTTCGTAATTTCGTAAAATATTATACATCAACAAAATGTTGCGTTTGCCAGAACGACTTTTATAATAGGGAACTTAACTATAATAGCTCCAATGATTCTGCGTTATTACTAAATGTATGGCGCTAGAAATTCTAATTTCGAATATTGATGCGCATTCGGTGGTCGTATATGTTGGTCGCATGACTCAGGGAGGCGCAACATGGGTGGTCCGAAAGCAAACAAAACAACGACGGCCCCGGAAGGCTACAACCGACTTCAATCAAAACAACATGTTTATACTAATTTCAATACGGCTTCGCATTAAATATTTAATTACTAAGTGCATATTCGATCTTATCAAAATGTCCTACTGTAGTTTAAGTTGGATAAATGAGTACTTCCCATTATAACAACTCTAGACTGGTAATAACGGTGTAAAGAGAAACTTCCTCATGCTCGGTGAAGGGATGGCGCAAATCATTATGGGTGGTCTAGACGCGGTTGTGAGATAGGCTTTCTCTTCAAATTACTACCACTGTTGGATGTGAGAGTAGAAACAAAAACGGCAGCCGGCTGCATACAAAGAAAACAAACAGCCATCCGGCATAACTACATTAATGCACCATAAATTATGAACTACACTGAAACACTGCTATTCACAGCATCTAAAACAAACAACTTTTGTTTATTAGCTTTTTGTTTTCAGCATGTACTCCAAAAATAAACAAGTATTTGTTAAGGATAAGCATGAGTTGGTCGATTCCCTAGAGGAAATCGACTAACGCAAGCTGGGTGGTGTTACTACACAGAGAGATAACTAAAATCCATATTAGTAGTGTCATATGGCAAAGTAAAAGAAATTTGTAACCTGCTCCACAAACAACTTTGATTATAATTGAGAATGTCACATGAACGGATAGAGATTACGCAGCACCGACCACAAACAATCTTATAGTAAATTCAGAGACGTTAATGAAAGTGTAGGTAAATCGATCTCATATGTGCTCTACGGGGTGCTATGTATGCAATTAGCGAATAGAGCACCACATGCGCGACCACCCATAAGCAGTAATAGTGCAACATGTGTGTTGGAGACCTCCCATCAGGAAATGTTATCTGCCAGCTATGGCCAAAATCATACATTACGAGTAATAGTGAAATCATGTATAACAGTTTTAGAAAGTCAGGTTTTCTAACAATGAATTAAAAGGCATAAAATATAGAAAGTAGAGTAATAGAAAGGTAAAATACATCTATATACAAATAGTATAAATAGTCCTTCCAGATAAACAAAACAAAGAAGTACACATTTTTATCGGAGAATTGTATTGTTAGACGATGGTGTTCCTAAGAAGAAGTCGCAAATAGGCTTAGGCTCCTTTTAGATCAAATTCAACTGGCGCATCTTCACTCTGCCAATTGCTCGTCTAAAATCAAATTTCGTTCACTAGAGGAGAGTCAGGCTGAGAGCAGCTATTGAAAGCACCACTAAACATTTTGTGGGGCCTCCTGCATTGCTCTGCCCCGTCTTTGTTCATTGTCTTCATTCGTGTCCCTTTAGGCGCTTTTCGCTATTCAGAATTCGGCTATCCGGGCCACCTTATTGAAAATCCTGGCAAAGCTCCAGGACCACAAACAAAGAGCCGTATGCACAAATGCAGTCGTTACAACACTTAAGCATTCTGTTTTGGTTTAAGAACGCCCAGTCTAAAAGAACAAACTAAATCTAGCATATGATTATAGTGTTATGTATCAAAATACAGCTTTACAATTTTGGAACTTCCGCATTGCGGTACGTTCCTGTTGAATATGGTTCTATGAAAATGACCCCCCCCCCCCCCAATTATATTTTATAAAGCCAGCAGAAATGAGTTTAAAACGTTTAAAATCTTTTAATTCATAATTTTATTTAGGTGAATTATTAAATGCTAAACAAATATACATTAAATGTGGTTGCAAACAATCATGCAAAGACAAAATCTGAACATAAACATCTTGAATAAACGACTATATATACGAAAACCCTAACTAAGCATTAAGCAGTAATTCATCTATGGGATTTGGTAAAATGATACAGAAAGGCGAATACATAATATGACATATTGGGTTTGTAATCTTAAGCTTTTATGCTTAATATTACCTTAAAGCCATGAACTAGCGGGAGCATCATCATACATATCGGATATCGAATTAGCTTTCGGTTTTGTTTCCGGCACTTTTTGTTTCTTGTTTAGTTTTAGTGTCTCCACCGGTCTTTCTATCTCATGTTCTTCATCTTCAGTCACTGTGATTTCCGGTACTTCATCGATCTTTTGAACAGCCAGGTTGTGTGTTACCGTCTAAATATGCGAGTTTACATTAATCTATCGCTAACTGATCGTCTGCTGAGAATGAATCGTTGTAAATATCAGACTTAGGAAACGACTTCTCACCTTCCTAGATCCAGTATATTTCTTTTCTTTAGCTTGATGATGATGTTCTGGGTGTTCGTATGCAGATGGATTTACATACAAACTCTTTCTTCGGATACCGGCGGCCACACCGCTGCCGAAGCCGGCAGGTGCAATTGAGGTTCTCCTTTCGTAAGCTGCAGCCAGTTGTTCGAATGAGACTGAAAACGTTTGTGTTAGCTTAAAAATACCCAAGACTATTTAGTTTTGCGATAGATTTATCAACTTACTTTCTTGATTAACCTTGACGGCGGTATGAGCTGCTTGCGCCTTGTCTTTTGCGCCACCTTTCTCTTTAACTGATTCGTACTCGTCCCAACCGTGTCCGTAAGCATGCAGAGGATAAGCAGCCTAAAAACAAAATAATTAAGTTATTCGCAGGTAAGTTAACAAAGATTATTAAATGTGTCATCCTTTTCCGATAACTATTTATTCAATAGGTTTAATACTTACTTCACCGTGTTTGTAGATATCCAATCCATTTATTTCGACTTCCTCACTAACACGAAGTTTTCCAATCTGAAAAGAACATTTTGCTATTATGAATATCACAAGGTTACCTTTCTCAGGAATAAAAAGATTGGATACATCCACAGAATTGACCACGTCATGATCGCCAAAGCGCAAACCAACTGCCATCCAAGTTGCTGAAACGAAGGCCGCTTTACTTGTATTATATCAAATGTTTGCAATACTTATCAACTTTTAATTCTTACAATATATGATATTTCAATGATTTCTGATAGCAAATTATTTTATCACTTTTCAGTGTACACAAGATTAGCTTTACAACCTGGGCATTATTCTTGTTAGACTACCATTTTAGGAAATTTTAATAATCACTAAAAAGAAATGATAATTAATTGAGCGGTCAGCAAAATGAAAATCGAATGTTTCGGAAACTACGGTGTTGGCAAGGAAGATCAAACCACCAAAATTTCAAAAATAATGAGCCCATATTAAAATATTTAATTGAACTTATAGAACATATTTCTGAATTTTAAGAGAGAAATTTGTTCTTGCGACTTACAGCGAAGGATTGTGCAGCACTGTGTCCTCCTTTGCCAGCAATGGCATCGGAGATTCCATAAACAATACCGTCGTGGGCGATAATACAGACGCACATTAGACCCCAGAAACCGCCACCGGCATGTACGGCGAAAGCATCTAGCGGGTCATCAATTCTTAGTCTGAATGTTTTGTGTTCGTGTTATTCTATTGTAAGTATTTGATTTATGAAAATAAGAACAAGTTTATTATCTTTTTCAGATATCAGCTAATTTGTTCAGCTGAAGCTAAGTGACATATTTGAATCACTTTGTTAATATGTCGCTTTCTTTTAAGGATTAGTGGAACCCCGTTCCGTCTAAAGGTCTCTTTCAAGTGCACGAGATCTGTCTCTGATTGTGCAAAGATAGTGACTGAACTTCAATGTTTTGAACACGGAAAAGACTGATAAAATCGTGGCAGGCGCCTCTAGCAACACTATTAATCGTCTAATATTTTATTGCATTTTAACGCTCTCTTTTATTCTAGCATTTGAGAACGAACACGAACAAATCAATCTTGAATGCGTAAAAGTATCTTGGTTGAGAACTGAAAATGTAACCTACCTAACCATCAAATGGCTGAGTCCAAGATAAATTACACCGGCTCCGATTCCGGTAAAAGACGAGGCCCAAGGCTCCATTTTATTGCAACCGGCGCAAGAGGATACCATACCTGTAAGATTATAGTTTTTTATTTCCGAAGTTTAATAAAATTAAGAGAAAAAGGGCAGACTATACAAAATTTACCAGCCAAGCAAGCATTAATAGTCAGTAGAAGAGTCCATTTCCCCTTTGTTAGGTAATGAATAATGAGGAATGTAAGGGCAGCCCATGCTCCACAAAGAATTGTGTTTATCATAGCTAATGCTACAATATTACCCTCTCCGGGTTTTACAATATCAGCCATAGAGCCTAAATGTCAAAATATTTAAGCCTATAATGCTAATTGAAAACCTCCATTGAAAGCCAGAAAACCGAACATGAGAATGAAACCTCCCAGGGCAGCAAACTAAAATATTAAATTAAGGTATTTTAAAATTAATCTCTTTTGAATTCCTCTTTTTCAACACTGCAGGAAGAGCATATTATTTTATTGGAACGCCAAATTCACCCCCTAGTTAACGGCTAATAAAAGTTGCCAATTCCCTGATTGACAGGCAGATTTTGGTTATCTCGGACTATTAAACTTGCAAATTATAACATTTGTATAGTCTTTTTTGTTCAACGATTTCAATGGTATTGAATGGCTCCATTCAAAAACTAATTTCGGATCTAGTTGCACTACAATACAATTTATTACTCGCATTGGTCGCGTGTTCGTATCTATTTCGAGGCGTTATAAGCCAACAATGAGCTGCTTCTTAAAGCGGATTAAATCATTCCAGAGGTCTGACCATACAATCATTCAAGGACATTCGAATCAAAGTGTGAAAAGTATGAAAAGATCAGTAAGATGCTTAAGACAATCGAAATTTGTAGGTGTGGATTAGGCGTCCTAGCAACTAAAATTCCCGTAGAGAAAATGAAACTACGGTGACAAACCCCAATCCGATGTAAACATCTTAACCATGTAGAGAACGATTGTACTACATCATTAAAGGGAACACAGTTCTCTTTAATTGGGATTAACAGAGAATAAACATATAAGTTAACAGTATTAGAAGGAATATTCACTTTCGTAGGGGAATATAATGAACTCATTTTTGTATTATATAAGAACTAACCGGTACACTGTGTCCTTTTATTTCAATAGATTCCTCTTCACCATCTTCTGGGAATCGACCAATACGGGGGCCCATTAGGTAGGCAGCAATAAAAGAAATGGTACCTCCGCACAGATGTACAACACCGGCACCAGCAAAGTCCTAAACACAAATACTTAGAAGGCAATAGACCCCTTTTATTCATAATTGCATAAATTCTTATATTGTCCTTATTGGAAGCACGCAAATAGTATTCTCGATAGGTGACCATTATTTAGAGAATATAACTGCCCAGGGGATATGTTTACTTCTGCTTACGAGTGCGGTAAACTCCCAAAAGACCTTTGGATTCACACTTCAAAAACACAATTAGCCTTCCTACTGTACAATTTTTATAGTAAATGATATTTTTCCGGAAGTTAGTAGTAAAAAGTGGGCCTAAATCCATAAACGTCAGTTTCATTACTTACTATATAGGTAGTGTTGATTCCGTTGTGAGAAACACCCTTGAACATCCATCCTTGTTCATGCCAACCCCAATGTGTCAAAATTGGATAGACAAATGCTGAAAATGGATATTTCACAACAACACACTTAAACAATGTCAGGTTTTGAATACTTTATTTTTATTTGGTTGCCCCAACTCCAATATTAAAAAGTATATTCAGCTACTCACTTGAAATAACAGTACAGTATGTTATGTAGTTGGCAAATTCACATCTTTCGGCAACAGCTCCCGATACAATTGTCGCTGAGGTGGCCGCAAAGACATATTGGAAGAAGAACCTAAACAAGTTATTTGTAGTTTTCTTCACAACTGCGTTTCTCTTTTGAGTCAAGTCGCTAATATAATTTACTGAGTTCAAATGTTTTCAGAGAACCTTCTGTATCCATTTTATTTTACCGTGAATATGATTATTTGAACTTTTGGCTTTTTGGAAAACAGCAAAAAGACGTGTAAACATGGTCACGTCCTCTTTATCAATGTGCGAAAATTAGAAGGTGATAAGAAACACCTAATTAGTGTCCAAAATTCCTTTAAATAAGGAACAACACTAATTCGGAGAATAAACAAAGAGAGGTACTTCAAATTCACAGGAACATATTGAGAAAACATTTTACAGGAAAGTAGCTCTCATGTTTCCAAGATACTCGAAAGTCAAGTCTGTAAACATTTTTAGTATCAACTGACTTTGGATAATCTGTGAGACCCGCTAGGAAAAACTGTGTGTGTCCAATAAATAGGCCGACAATATTATTAGAAGAATTACCCCAAGCGAAGGCCCATCCGAGCGACCAATACCCGATGATGGCTATACCTAAAATGAATCAACTAAAGATATACCACCATGCCAACCTACAAGAATCTAACAAGTTTTTAATGAGAATATTTGTTGTATTTTTACTCCGCACTGCTCCGGCTTCGAGGAATGCGAAACCACATTGCATCACTGAAATACGTAATAAGGTATATTAACGGTGAAGAAACTTACAAAAAATGATAAGCGCCATGGAGCACATGAAAAATGCATTCTGATTGTCGGCGAGATCCGATTTCATTTCCTCGAATTCATTTTGAAGGTTTTGAATCTGCAGGGTCAGATTTGCCACCTGGTCGCCCATCTGAAACGGAATAACTCTAATATTGGCCAATGGGATGCATAGAAAAGTTAAGATTCTACAAGTCAAAAGCGGCTGCTTTTCTCAATCTTATAATTGTCAACGCTGTCCGCCATAATGAGCTACGTAGTTATATAAAACTGTCCTTTGATGGCTTCTCATTGCTAATATTATTTTAGCGATAAGTTTTAACGACTGCACCCTACCATTTCGTGTCTATGTTCCACGTAGAATTTGTCGCCTTATACACTTTGTTTTATGCCATATGTACTTTGTAAACTGTCAAAAAACCCACTAGGAAAACTATTTTCCACTTTTAAATACTTTATTTTATTTTATTATATGGCGTTTGAATGTTTACGTTACTTTCACGCATCATAGTAGAGGGAGCTTTCTAACCTAAGCAGACAATAACGTCTAAGGAAATTAAAAGAGAGTAGACGTTCTTAGAAGTTAAGTTATTCACTGCACCCAACTGTGAAGAGAGAATACATTGAAGACAAAACAAACGTTAAATAACAAGGTGTTACGAGAAATAAACCGTAATTGCATTATTGCATATGAAAAACATAACCACTGAAGGTAAATGGAAATGGACGGTATCGGCTGGTAGATGGCCTACCAGCTGCTCCAACTGACCGCCGTAGAAAGAATGTCTTCTCTCTAATGTGACAGCCATATCTGAGCATTATAGCTTGAAGTTCTTAACAGTTCAATAAACCGAACAATCACTAGCTGTGTTTGATCAGAGAGATAGCCAGCATTGAAGGTGCTGGTTCGATAAGACATCTTCTCGCACCCACGGTGAGACACTTCTCGCTTATTCCATTACCCATCCATGGAGTTTCCAAAACTGTAACAAAGTTTAGGAACTACTGAGAAATAACAATTTAAAACTAACATTTTAAAGGATATTTTCCTTTCTATTTAACATTTAAAATATATACTTCATAGTTACCCTGCTTTGCAGCCATATCTTTTTAAGCGGCGTTTTTTCGATTTCCTGGTTTACTCAAGTCTTCCGTAAACTATCAACAACAGTAAAAATAACCCATTCACTTTCAGCAAACGGCAAAAATAATAATATGGTCAAGATCCCGTTTTGAAGTTTGTCTAAAGAACTGTTTCCGGTGCAAACGATATTTCAGTCTGTTTACTATTATCGTTGAATTATTCAGGCTGCTTGTTATTGGTCCCAGCATTGTGTAGTAGAGACGGTGTTCAAATCTTGATATTTTGGGTTGTAACAGCTCCAGCAGTTGCACAAGCTGCAAAACAAATTGCAGCAACCCATTTAGCATAATCTATTTTTGGTGCCTGCACGGCTATTAATAAACTTAGTTAAGATGGCAAATCTCCGTTTTGACACCAATGCTACTGCAAGTAATCCACTAAGAGTAATTGAATATTTGTTCTTGTTAAATGTTACTGTAACAGACTGACTACCATAGTAACAAAAAAACCTTGCCGCTACTTTATTTTAACTTTCTGTCTATGCTAACGATTTTAAGCTGAAACTTCTGCCTGCGTGAATATGCAGATATTTAATGCGCGAACGCACTACACTACAGCAGACTTAACCACCTGTGTGGTGTTTAAAGATCCAGACTTTACACTATGGGTGGTTTAATGATATCTGATTACCATGATTGTGATAAATAAGTACGACTACACAAGAAATGCAATAATAATCACGTTCACTGCATTACGCTGGAGAACTAATGAACTGAAATAATGCAGCCATATAGTGACATAAATACTGAGCTATTTACTGAGAATTGTGGAAAATACCAGTTATCAGAACAACTCAAGTTTATTAGATATGGTATACACAATGTAGTCAACCTACATAATTGCATCGTTTGCCTACGTGGCTACCAAAATTTGTCATTATTCTAAATATTTTACAGGTTGTGAAGTCAACATAGAGTTTTTTCTGCCAATTCATTCTTCATCGCAGATAAAAGAATCAAAAATAGTTTGTAAAGAACGAACGTAACATTAGCTTATGATTTGATACTAATAGTATTAGAATTTGCTGAATTTTCCAATTAGAATGCAAACGTCAGACAGAAATATGCAGATCCTGCAGTCGCCGTAACTTGCCCAAATTAAAAGGTAATTGCAATTTCTTGCTGCCCCAGAGAAACGAGAACATACTTTAGAAACACATTATATGCAAAGTTATGCACCGGCAACTATTTTGAGGTGCATTTCTGCGAATTGATAAGGTAACTAGTAGCTACTAACCGGCTATTGAAGCTGCTGCGTAAGCCCACGTGGATAATTACCAATTGAGTCACACTTTGTAGTTACTTACAACAAAGATTGATGCCGGTAGTTTGGTTTAAAAAGCATTGAGGTTCCAAATGAAGTTGGTAGAGAATTTTAGTCTTTGGAAAGTTCCCAGCGATAAAGTCATAGGATAATCCCAACTAGCTATTTGATTTTGTACGAGCTACTTTACTGACTTCGATATCTAGTCTAAATTATTACAATTGGGAAACACAGTTAATTACAAAAGTTTACCATGAGAAATAAACCACAGACAAACAAACACATATGTATACATTTATTCAAGAAACAATGAATTTTTATTAAGTTAGACGCAATCTTACACAGAAATGACCACTTTGCAACACAAACATTAAGATTCATATTCTAATAGGTGGTTTATTAAAATGTTGAAGAGTCTAGTGAGAATATAAAAAGAATAGTCAACAATACTGCTAGATAAATGTAAAAGTTTAAAGATAATATGGAAGTAATATACGAGAAATGACAGAGGTTTTATTCGTGTGTTCCACCAAAAATGTTTCAATATCGATGATATATCTTAGAAAAAGTGTTTGTAACCAGGCTTCTCTCCGGATTTGGATGTTTCTGAGAACACTTTGATGCACTTTCGGAATTCTACATTGTCGAAGCAATCCTGTCTAAAACAATACTGGTTTTTCATTACTTCTGATCCCTTTCTGATCCCTTGCAGAACGTATTTGTTTTGCATGAAAAATGAAGTGGGGGGAACTACGTGAGTTGTGTATATGCGTACGAGCGCAATAAGAATACCTTGGGAACGATGGCTGGCCCACCCAAAGGTAAATTAAAGACGTTTTATTAGGTATTCCAGCGTGCAAAAACTAATTGGTGATGTCATTTGACAGAAACGAACGAATGTTATATTAGTTAAACAATACCTGCATTCTGCTCGAAGATTGCTGTTCTCGTGAGAGTACATTTCGTGGCACATTTCGCAAACACGGTCCATAATCAAATGCAGCTGATCAACCTTATGAATGGAGCAATCCTTGAGAGAATCATTTACTAGTTAGACATTTTTAAATATTTAAGGGGAAGGGGTTATAGTAAGACCTACTCTCCACCCACCACTACGACCTTCATTTCAAGTTAACTTTCCGCTACAAATTTGTCGTCCATTCGTAAAAAGTATATTGTTTTGAATGCTTGCAAAATAGTCCAATATGCAACGTGCAAGTACAGTAAAATTTGTAGTTTCCATATATGGTAGCAGACTTTTTATAGTCTAACAAGAAGCAGAGAAATGTGGGCACAATTTGCCGAACTAATACATAGAAGTTTATGCACAATTTTGTTCAACAATTTTTCGCTTTTCCTGTTAAACCTTGTACATATTCCGAAATCAGTAAATAATTTCTGCAGGCCTATCTGGGATTCAGGCTGTACTTTGACTTTTCAGAATTTAAATATGTTCCGCTATTTTTCTTTGTCTTTGCATTCCACTTGCTTTTTCGCAGGCGATTAATTAAAGCGCTGTTGCACTTTCCAATAGAGATATTACTTATGCTATTTTTAGTGCTGCAAGAGCGGCTGGCCAGTCAGAGGGTAAGTTAACGAGTTACTCAACATAGTCGGATTATCGTAACATCATTGTTAAACAATTTTGACCAATATCTCGGCTCAGCTGCCATACATAAACAATATTTTGTACCATAGTAGGTAATACTTAGAAACATAAGCCGCTAGTTACCGAAACAAACATACCTTTTCCTGTTCCCAATCCTGCGATTTTTTCAGGGGTGGCCTATAGAAGTTGGATCCAAAAACGTAAGCGCTCTGAAACAGAAAATTGGGGTTACAATTCCAGCGGAGATATTGGATTTTTAATAATTAATCATATATGTATTTAATTTGTAACTCACTTGATAGTCATCTTCAATAGGATTTCTGATGACAGAAGATGATGCAAGGGTTACAATAGCAAGAAGGACTAGCAACATTCTAGTAGGAGTTACAATTGTGAGTTCCATTTTTACGAAGCTGAAATATTGAAAGTGCACAACTAGAATTCCTAACCGTAAAAATAATGAAGTGGAAGTACTGTTCAATATTGAAATTTATTTGCACTAATTAAACAATGCTAAGTGGATTGTTTCGACTCTGTAAATCAGATCTGTAAATCTCTTTATACTGAGATAGAAGATTTGAAAACTGTCATTTGTATGCACGTATGAATTCACTACTACAGGTTGATGGAGCCCCGCCTAGAAGCCCCGCCTACTTGCAATAGCAGAAGGAAGCTCTGTTAAGAGACGCAGGTATATGCGCCAGCTAAATGCATTCATATAAACAATAAGAAGTTGACAGGATCTGATTCAGACCTCGCTATGATATGCTAAACCTAAATACTAAATAATGACAAACTGTGTCCAGTATCAGTCGTTAGTTGGTAGGCAAGATACCATGTAAACAACGATAAATATTTTAGAATTCAATTATCTTGCTGCACTTCAAAACAACATAATTAATGTGTTTATGAGTATTCTCATACTATACTGAAAGTTAAGTTATTTCTAATGTTCTCGGATTAAATAATAATGCTTAATGAGAGGGGCACAGAAAGGGGGGAGGGGTGATCCTAAATGAGCATTTAATAAAAGTGTTGTCTGTTGGATCCAACAACTGTGCGATATATGTATATATAATATATATGCAAAGATGCTGCTAATTATAAACAGGGTTCACATAAACCTCTTTGTGACCAGACAGACTAGCACCACCCATCTGGAAATGCATAAGACAGTTGTGGGTGACAATGTTCGAGACCATTTAATATTCCCTGATTCGAAATCATATTACAAAGTGACGTACTGAATTGCCACACTTATATCTGAATTGTTGGGTTTTATGGGATGATATCATATTCGTTGCGTCAGTTAAATCGCGGAACCCTTCGTGTGAGGTCCACCTTAATCAAAATTAGGTTGCTTACTTCTTTTTTTGTAAGCTCACAATTATTCAAATGATACAGGTTTCTTTCCTCAAACATTGAAAGAAAGGTTAATATTGAGGTTAATTAGTACCAAAGAGAATTAGATATTCAATCACAGAATAAGTCGAAACGATTGACATTCGTTTACTTCCAATTAGGTCACTTATTTTTATCCTTTGCTAACAAATAGAATCGATGGAAAATTTAGTCTGGAAGAACTTTTTAAGACTCATAAATATATGTGTAGGTAGTTCGCTAGTAAAAGTTTACGCCAACCTGGTGGGTGCTAAAACATTAATATAATTTTGGTCCGACCTCAATAACAATGGAAGGGCTAAGCCACTATGAATGTTTGAACCTTTGTCTCATTTAAAACTCTACAAAATAGCAAATATAGTGAAATAGTCAACACAAAACCTATCCTATTATTTTTGTGGATGGCCATCTTCAAGAACATCTCCAGGGTCAGTGAAACCAAAATGTGCACGAGGTAGAAAACCGGGAATAGGCTTCTGAGCTACTGTTAGAGACAAAACAATTAAATCAATGTTATATTTCATTGATTATAATCAGACAAAATTGTACACATAACTAAACAAATTGAATTCCTTTCTACCCAGAAGATACTAAAACATTAAGATATATTTAGAATACTTTGAGTTCAAGAACATCTACCACTATAGAATTCATTAGTCTGGTAGCGATGACGCTTGTTCGCAGTCTATTGGTTAAAGTACTCGTCTGATTACGTAATTCCACAAACAAGCCTATTCTCTTTGATCGTCAAAAAAGTCCACTCTGTGCACGCTAATAACAAATATTATTGTTGATTCGAGTTGGCCCATTGAGTAGACGTCAGCTAAATTCTATGAAAACTGCCACCAGCTTGTCCAGCTCATCTCCCTGTCGACTAATAATAAACCTCCCTAATGTTAGGTGTTTTTCAATTTCAATTACCCAAAACCACCCATTGGGAAAATTTGGAGCATAATTGGTGAGGTGTTTCGGACTCAGATTGTCGTCCGTGGAACGACAGACACGTAAACAGTGAATGAATCAAAGGAACTTGGACTAATCCGGGATAAAAACGGAACATAAAGGAAGTATGTAGTAGCATTGTAACAATAGCGAACAGACTCTTAAATGCATTAAATGATCCTAACCAGGAGAAAATACCAATCCGCTAATGAGTTCAACAGCTAAATTGCAAAATTATAATAAGGGAATAACAAGCTTATTCGAAGGAAACGTTGCGGAAAAGGACATGCATCAAAAACGTATGAACCTTGCAAATATAGAATTAGTGTGTTCAATTGTTCTTAGTCGAGATGTCTTAAGTGTTTCAGAGTATATGACTCCACAAGACGAACAAATCATTTCTCGATGATTTGCGAACAATGAGCTCACGCATGAATGACTTCACATAAATGCCATCATATGGTTTGCAGAGCTGTCTAGGAAACGTTTTTCCGGTAAGGTTTTTTTTTCAAGTTAAGCCTAGAAAAACTCTCCAAAACCAAAAAAAAACTCTTCTGGTCCAAACTAATAAAAATTATTGTTCTTTCCGCTCCTCAACTTATTTATTTGCATTTGAATCCCAGTTTGTTGCAACATCAACAGTGCAAACGCCAGAAGGAAGTGATTTGCGGTGTGTAGGCGCATTTTTGTATAACCTGTTTCATCAACTTTTGTAATGCGGCTGATTAACAGAGTCTTAGACTAGCAATAACGATTTTTTAAATTATAATAACCACTCTTAATCAAAAACATTATTTATATTCTAAGAACATGAATGTATTTCTTGACTTGACAACTCTGAACTGCTTTCTGAATGTGCACGTGTCAGAAAAGTTGACATTCTCAAGGAACTCGTTGTGCGGGTGGATTTGACATGCCCCTGAATGGGAAGTGTTCTAAGAGAAGAGAACGTCATTACTACACAAAAAACTGTCAGAACAAAGTTAATTCTGCTAGAACTTATGAACCCAATGTATCTTCAGCTTGACTAGATCTGCACCTAATACATATTTTGGTTGCGCAGTTCGGTTCTAGTCATTTCCGGGTCTCACAAAAGTTCTAGCATAACTTGAGCACGACAATGGCGGATTTGATTAGTCATATTAGAACGGATAATCAATGGGTGGTCCCCGGAAGAGCTGCATTGAGGGTGGATGTCAATTGTGTCAGAAGCCCATATAATTAATGTCCGAATGACGGAAAAAGAACTTCGAATACTTATTCATATGTAATTGCTGAAGAACAGAAACAAAAAAAATGTAGCTGAATTTAGCATTTGATGTCATTGAAAGTTAGAAGAGAACATGAAAAGGATATATATTTTATGTCGACGCAATAAGTCATGGTTTAAGGTTATACTGTCATTTCAGCATAGATTTTTCTACCTAATCTTATGCTAATGATAACCTCAAAATGTAAATTATTTAGAAAAGTTGAATGTTTTAGATGTGATATTTTCATTGCACATTTCAATATGTCTATTAGTTCAGTAGTGGTATAATGAAGATCTGATCTTGTTTTGCACTGAGACAATAGTTTTAATTGCTATTATCAAATTACACTTGGGATGCGTAAATAAAAGTAAAGTAAAGTTTTTGTTTGGAAGCAGAAATAATAACACTATAATGGACTATTATAGGATGATTTCGCCGATCTAGATGGTTACATTCAATCGGTTCGGCTGAACCTAAGCCATTCAATTAGAACACTAATCTACGGTTGGTGACGTTCACATGTTGCTGTCCAGAAACAAAAGCTAGAATCTTAAACAATCGAAAATATGCAAACGGAAGAAGAAGAATTAAATTATATAATATAATTCGATTATTTGGTGCTGGGACTGCTGAATATCCAGGAAACATAAATCAGTTACTAGGTGAGGAAAACCTAATTGAAGGAGTACCTTGCAATGCGCTGAGTATCCGAAAGCCAACGTGAAAAATGGAACAGCTAAGCATAAGAATAATAATATCGTCTTGCACCCTCGACGATATTATTCATCTTAAAAAGTGTGCACCCTCGCAGAGACGTCAAAAAGAACAAATTGCTGCTTGCTTCAATGGTCCCGCTAAATCTGCGCCGCCCTCGCCCACCCTCACTTTAAACTTATCAAATTGGGATGGTCCGAATTATTCCAGTTAAGTTATTACGTCAATGGGTAGTCTCTGGTGGGGTTCACTTCAATTATTGAAAAAGAGACTTAAGATCACCGGGCATAGCATGTAGGTTACATGTTGGTTATGAGTGATTTACGTGTATTCTTTACGAAACAGACAGTGGTAAGGACAAAACTCTCTTGTTATAACGGGTGAACTGCGCAACTGAGCACTCATTGAAGGCCTTCAAAATCATCCTGAGTTAATGAAACGTTACGTCATTCCTAGTAAACCTACGCAGACTGAAGTCAGCTGCAAGTTGTCCAATTTTCTTTTTGGTTACTTGCAAGTTAAAGAAATATTTCCACGCCTAGAAGGTCAGAAGAGTTTTTCTTATCCCACTGTGACCTCAAACGATCTCAACTATTTCGTATTTAGAAAACTACTCTTTTTTCTCTTTGAATACATCAGTTATCTAACCAGCTCCTTTATACTAAATATTATTTGTTGTACTAAGAGCATGTTCGGAATTTTTTGAACTTTTTGATATAAATCTCACGCATCGACGGAGTTTCTGCAAGTTTATAAAAAGACAGTGCAACGGCAGCCAAGCCGAAATTTTCAGTTCATTAAACTTGCTAATTGCCAGTAATAGAACTTTCAGAGAAAGTTGCAATTGGGAAATGTTGTTCTAATTTATGTAACTTTGGGTATTTACTTCTATTGTCTAGGTGGTAGCTTAATTAAATATATATTATAAAAGAAGTACAGGAATCGAATATATTAATACCGGACTTGATTTATATAAAACATCCTACAGTAATAAACTTTATATTCTAGATTCATATTATTATTTATGGGTGTTTCCTTCATTCAATGCACAATAATTATAACAACTACATAATGATATGTAACAACTTTGCAGGCTTAAGATTTGCTTGTCAACAATAATGAAATGGCATGCTTGTAAGAAGAGTGCCTAACAATAGGATTGAAAGTAGGGTGGGGTTTCGGTCCGGTTTCGGTTCGGTCTGGGCCGGTTTTTAGGTGCAGCGGTGCACCGACGGATCGAAATTTTTAAAAAAGTGTTCTAACCGGTGCACCGATGGACCGAACTTTGGGAATCCTCCAAACCGGTTCGCTGATTAACAGCTCACTAATTTTTGTAGATGTCTTTACGCAATAAAACATAACCATATTTCTTATAATTTTTCTGGAAAGTTTCACATTTTTTTATATCGAAAACCGGTTTTTAAAATTTTTATCTGGACCGGTTCACCAAAAAACCGGTTTTTTTAAAAGCCGGACCGAAACCCCACCCTAATTGAAAGTTGATTAAAACTCCAGAAGACAAGTTACATGTGTTTGATCTATTGATTTTATTTAATAGTTTTCTCTATTCTTTTTAAGAACTGGTACATTTAACCGTAAATACGTGTTCTGCTATATGCTTATCTCATTGATCAGTGTAATAACATATTAAATTGCTATTTTAGCACTAAATATAGGTTCAGTCCACCAAGTCCACCATAGCAATTTCTCAGAAAGCAGTTCTTTTCAACCGTGTCAGCAGAAAAACTAATAAATTACCAGAAAAACAAAAGTTCATACAAGTTAAGTGGCAAAAAACTTTCAGGGTGTTCGCAGTGCACCACGAATAACCAACCATTTGCTGCTGAATTTTATTTGTTATTATACGTGGTTTATATAGCAAATATGCACAATATTTTTGATTAACCATGAAACTTGGACATTTTATTGTAGTATACGGAAAAAATAGACCTTTTAGAGGATGAAATTATGCGCAGATATGCAAACAATTACATACTGCTATAGAAATAATAAAAAGGACTTTTAGGGGAAATAAGACGGAAAGAAGATACTATAAAGAAGATAAAGGGATTTCATATAGAGGTCATGCGGTAAGAGATAAGGTTGTAATTCGGTGAGTGACACTGGTAGCTAATAAATTGAAGATGCTTTAGAATAGAAAACAATGCATTACTGGTACTGTCAACATCGGTTATATTCACAAGAACCTAATGAAGATGCCGCCAAAAAAACCAAATGTTACTAATCCGGCTGGTCTCAACGAGAATAGAATCAACTGCATGACGCGTTACTAACTCATTTAGATGTTGTGCCCTCCCTGCAGCTAAATCCATCCCAGAAGACCAGATTGAATAATCATGCTACGGAACACTGAATATTTTGTCCTACCACCACTGCCATCGAATTAGTGCAATCGTATTTTTGCAAATAATAAAAAGACCTTCAAAATTCGAAGAATTGCAAAAGACGTTTCTTGCAGTGGAAGATGTACTTAATTGAAAACTGAACTGCAACAGTTTTTCTTTAGTAGGGGAACACCTGGAAAAAACTTATATATAAGAATATATAAAAAACGTGAAATAATATTATTTCTAAATGCTGTGGGATATGTGGAATAAGTTGATTAACTATTCAACTTAGAAGTATTTGAAAACTAAGCACAATTTAAATATGTGTAGATCTCTTGTATCCCCCATGTATGGAAGTCCTAAACTATGAATGACTTCGAGCAAATCTCAGGACCATAGATGGTTGACCAAGTAGCATCTCTCATCCTCGGTCGCTGAATACTCATGGTTTTCTAACAGCTTGCATAAGAGCTGTCTTCTTGCAGAACGGATTCTAAATCGGTGCAGAATTTTGTTCTTTGGCTTGCATGCTGGGTCCATCCCTTAAAAACCAGGTTCAAGCGGCAATTTCCTGCATTTCGAAGTATTTTTGCATTTTCTCATTAAATATGACCCAAGAAGAACTGTTTTTTAAATACACTGTTGATTTATTTATTTATCTTGTAAGAGTATTATGCAAAGCATATAACAGCTACAGAAATCTTTGAAAATAAGGTTTTTAAAAAATCTTAAATATGAAAATACCAGGTTTGAAAAATGCTAAATGATTGAAGGTTATGGAATGAAAATGAAACAAATATTATTATCATATAGAGCCATTAGAAGATCCAAATCCAACAAGCTGTATAGCTTGACTGGATTGAAAAATGATTAAAACTATTGTCCCGTAAAGAAAGAGATAAAGTACAATATTAACATCAAAACTATATAGATACAACATATTGGTTATTAGTGCTAAATTAATGCGAACTATAATAGGGCTAAGACAGAAGCGTCAAGGTGAAGCCGTTGCCACGAATCTTGTAATCATCTACGAAGACACCATTTGACATTAATATTCTAATCATATCTTCCTAAAACAGTTATTTCATAATATAACTATGGTATAAATGTACCTGATCAAATCCTTTTGTATTGGTTACAGAAATAGAAAGATCAGCAGTTGGATTGTTAGTCCATGATAGAACCAAATCAGCCACGGCTGCAGTGGTAACCCTACATGAGGCGAAATCGAGTGTTTCCAATTTTAGACCTTCTCCTATAGACCTAAAAAACCCAATTTCTTAAAAATATTGATCGAGTGAAACTTTGAATTCTCGAACTTGTTGATACTAAAATCGTCGTGTTGTGGACGTATTTTGCAAATTTAATTTTAAAAGTTTATCGTGAATCATAAACAA
Organism: Phasmarhabditis papillosa; assembly: GCA_034691345.1. NCBI lineage: Eukaryota > Metazoa > Nematoda > Chromadorea > Rhabditida > Rhabditidae > Pellioditis > Pellioditis papillosa. The sequence continues at coordinate 31,767 of JAQGAV010000056.1, read as the reverse complement.
AGCTCTTGATTACGACGGTTTGTCAAATACATGCGTCATTATGCAGCTTCATTTAAATTTAATTTAATTTCAAAACTGCAACCCGAAAAATGTGAACTTCTTACGTTTTGTGAAACCATGTGGTAAACACAAAACTTAGGGTTTTTATTTTTATATTGAATCTAATCATGGTTCACACCATACCCTAATACATATTACCATTAAGATATTAATAAATGGTAACGTACTCTGCAATTTTAAGAATTGTCAGATCGGTGACATCATGTATACCACACTTGCCATCATTCCAAACTCTTAGAGTTGTCAAATCTGAAAAAGAACAAAGAATACTTGCCACTATGGTTATCTCTGTATTTTGTAGCTTTACTTCCATTGTTTTCTCAAGGGAGGTCTCCAGTGGGAGTTCGGCATTTGCAGCGTTTGCGGTCGTTGTTTGCAGGATATACGCAATATATATCAAACATCATTTGCTTGCTAACTATGTCAGAAGAATCAAATTATGACGCACATTTTTGGATTGGTTGGGGGTGAGGATAAACTAATTTTAGAAGAGCTATCTCCAGAACACTGTTCCAGAAAGGAACCACTTATAATAGGTCGGAAGCGCTTACTTTTCAGAAGGGGTTCCACAAGGTCGTCATTCAGTGCATTAGTTGGACCACAGTCTTCCAATCCAAAATCTTTCAACGAGTCCTCGTTTTTTTCGAGAAGATCGTACAGCTGGAATTATTTCATTTTTTTCAAGTTTTGAAGATGTTGATTAACTGAAAAGTTGAACAAATTTCAAAACCGTTAAATTTTAAAAAATGTTGCACATAAACTTACAAGCTGAATGCTCTCAACACTGAACTTGCTCCAGATAAAGTAGATCTGTCTTGGCTGGAGGTCCAGTGAGACTAAAGCTCTCAACACCGGTATAGCCTCTACTGGAATCAGTCCTCTTACCAAAAGAGAATCTACACACAGATGCTTAAGATGACCACGAAGATCCTAAATAATGTGATTAGCAATCTGGTCTCAGTGTAATGAGTATTATTATTATTTTAAGCCTATGAATGAATATCAAATAAAGCAAGTCGGAGTCCGGCATACTCCCAATAAGTGAACAAGTAGAAAATCACGATTTCTTCAGTTTGTGCAATAAATAGAACATTATGATTCATAGATTATGTGTGAATTAGACTAGTATTAGTGTTGCGAACTTACCTTTAAGTTTGGCATTCTGTGATGTGTTGGTATTCTCTTTTCATCAGCTGAGTAGATCATACATTCGCCTTCATCAAAAAGAATGCGAAGCTGAATTAAATAGTTGAAATATATTATATTATTGTTTAAAAAAAGATTAATTGAAATATATTATATTATTGTTCAAAAAAGATTAGTTGAAATATAATATTATATTATTTTATACCTGATCTACTTTTTTCTTTGGCAAATCTTCTCGGTTTCTTTCAATGACTCGCTTCCATTTTTTGCACACTGTGGAACACTTGATGACCGACGGTCCGTCCAGATTCTCAAAAATCTTCAACAAACATCTTTCGTTCAACTTCTAAAATAAGTGGTATGTAAATATTGTTTAAATTGTCAGATAAATAGAACGAGTATATGGAATTATATCTTACATTGAGGGGAGATATCGGCTGTACCGTTCTGCTGCCACTTCCTATTTTGGGTCCGGCTATACGACGACTCTCAGTTCTCGGAGTGAACAAGAAAGGAAAACAAAAGTGAAGAGCCATTGTCAAAGTCTCGAATACTTTTGTAACAATGCGGGACCAGAATCCTCTGAAAGCAGATAAATATGATAACAGAACTGTGTGAGCAAAAAGCATGAGAATAGAGCCTTTAAATGTTTCTGTTGGCTTGTGACTGATGACAAACTGCGTCTATTGGTAGACATTCTTTCATATGCAGGTGGTCTACTTTTTGTCTCTGTCTGAATGGTTAGAAAAAGAGTTTGCCCGGCGCCGCCACAATCTACATGTCAAAGAAAACCGATTGCTTCATAATAATGGTCTTAAAATACAATTGAACAGCTTTAAACCCGTTTATACGATTGATACCAAGGGTACTTATTCATTTTAGTTAACCATCGTGATGCTATAGTAAATATTTGCTAAATTATTTAAAACTTTTAAAATGAATCCACGAACTACTTAATGAATTACTAACCTATGTAGTTTCTGCTTGGCTTCTGGGGAATCTTGATCTAGATCACAAATAGACAAACGACCACTACCGTATGCCTAAAACAAACCTGTAATATAAAATAATATATATGCTAGTAAAACTATTTTATTAGGGACTATTAGAAAACTACAAGAGGTTGCGGCTCTACTCATGCCTCATGATTATTTTAGTCTGAGAACGAATGGAAATAGAGAATGCCTAGTATTATTAGTAAAAGAAAATGTAGGATCACAAAAAGGTGTTTGAGATAAAATATGACAAAAGGTCGCTTTTCTGTTCTAAGAGTGACGTAGAGTTTCGCAATAAGAGTGCGGGTGGGCGCCAGGCTGGTGCCTGAGAACCGGGATTAAAGCAAGACAGTGGATGATCACTGATGTGATAACATTCTAGATATTCCTGTCAAAATGTGTTTTAGTTAGGCAATTGCTTAGTTAATATTAAGAAAGTCAATTTTGTGTAAGATAACGTCATATTTGTTAGTCGTTACTATTCTACAAAAGACATAAAATACTAGATTGTATTGTTCCAATGATTCGTATCAAACAATAAAAAATTATTTTCAGAGAACCGCGTGCGTTTATTGTCAAAAGGCGTTCATTACTTATCAGGTTCCTCTCTCAGGTGTTATCTAACAATACCGCTTGTTCACTTGTTTATGAGACAAGAAAACGTGTTTCATCTTAGAGCTTCGGGTAACCACAAACTAAAACCACAGCTTCTTTGTTTGAAAGTTCAAATATGTTGTCTATTTGTAGCGAGTAACAACTAACGGTTCTATTCCGGTAGGAAATTTTGAATAATTCGTCCTTATAGAAAACACCTTATCAGTTATTCGATGAATGATCAATAAGATATTGAACGATTTATCAAGAAATAAACAATTGATCAGCTGAGAGATAAAAGAAAAGATTACTGGGGTAGCTCAATTAGATTTCATTTTAATAGGAACAAAATATTCTGACAATCAGCATCTACTATTACACAAGTTCCGTTAGTTCTATAATGTTCCTAAGAATGGATAATGAAACTTTCAGTTGATGATCTTCAATAGAAACGAAACCTATCAATAATTGTCTCTTTATTGAATCTGAGTGGTTTAAGAAGCATTTCTCTGTAAGTGGGGAAGCCTTGTGACACGCGACAATCGACCAGATTGAGACAGAGTCTGGTCTGTTACGGTACCGGTCGCGTTCTCATGATGAAAGAAATCACATGAAGCCGCTAAGAGCACCCTCTTCCCCCCTTATCTGATAGAAAACGCAGTAATGTTTTTTGATTTCGAAACCATCGAAAAGAGACGGTTTTCTTTTACACTTGTTTGGTGAACTATTTTGATAGCTCTTATAGGCGGCATGGTGCGGCTAAAATTACAAAAATCACGCGCCTCGAAAGCCTATTTTTCTTTGATGAAATAGCCAATGCCACCAAAGGGCTTTGTAATCAGAATGGGCTACAAAGTGAACAATTTCGAGATAACTAATCAACCAAACTAATGATTGTGAGTAAAAATAATAGTTAGTACACAATTTAAAATACATTAATAAAAGTTTAAAGACTTTAAACTAGAGCGATGATATGACCTAATGATAAATGTGTTTTGTTTACGGGCAGATCGTAATGTTTAAGGGTGAAAGGGAAAACGTGCCCTGTTGAATGTAATAAAGCCTGTATCACTGATAGAAAATGAACGTAAATTTATCTTCACGTGAACTACCCGGAACAAACAATATACAAATTAATTGTTAATTAATTAAGGTTAAATTAACAAAGTGAAACAAGATTTGCACTACTTTCAGGGCAGAACTATCAGAACTAGACACAAAAAAATGTTCGGATTGGAACTCTGTTTATATGGTATTTTTCTAGTCTTTTCATGAACAACACAATTCAAAACCATAATTCTGTGGCGATTGTTTGTAAATATTGTTAGCGTTGTGCACCGAGCACCGTGCAGTTCTTGAATCCCAAAATTGTAAAATGTTGAAAAGCCGGAAATAAATTAGAAATGTCGAATTGTAGAAAAATATTCGAGTTTTCTATCGAACTCATCAATTTACCAGTACGACAACATCATCGACAATTCGCATGCTCGGTATTTACAAATGGTTGTATGTACATATGTCTTTAACTATGATTTTTTTCACGCACCCACACATGTTTGTTTATAGGTTTGCCAGTCATTGATATTACACCCAATGATCCATGGTCAATCACAATAAAGACGTAACGCAAAAAATGTTCGGATTGGAACTGTGTTTATATGGTATTTTTCTAGTCTTTTCATGAACTACTAAATTCAAAACGTTATTCTTCATCAATATTATCAAAATAATTCTGTGGCGATGATTTATAAATATTGTGAGCGTTATGCACAGTGCACCGTGCAGTTCTTGAATCCCACAGTAACAGAAAGGTGGCTGAGATGGTTGGTATTCCAAAGAAGACATTTAATATCCAATGGATTATATTGTACATATATAAATGGTAAATAAATTAGAAAACAAAAACAATACGTAATCAACAACAATTAGCGCAATATTTAAAGAGTTGCTTGTACAAATTGTTGTTGTCGCTTTCATATTCATTATATATGGTGGAGTTATGGAAATGAGAATAAACAAAGCAAAGTTATAGATATAGCGAGAACAGGTGAGTAACTTATAATAAGATTTGTCGCGTACCTATTCATTAGAAATTGCTGACAAGGGTAAAAAGACAAACAGAAGAAATGTTTCTCGATGTAGTCACACTATCTATTTAAAGTTTGGAATACGGGAGACACTCACAACGGAAATTGCGATCAACGATAAAAGAAGACCAGACAGAAACGGAGACTCTTTTCTTGCTAGATGAATATACTACAACATCATTAGTCACGATTGAAAGACACTTTGATACCAAATGAGAATGTTTACAGTTTTCTCTACTTTTTACAAAATTAATGTATACGGTTGCATTTTGAAGTATTAAATTTATAATTCAGAGGGCAATTTAAAAAGCTGTTACATATTTCTGAGAGTTTCTAATAAAATAAAACAATAACATGACATCTTTTTGGGTAGGTATATAGACACATGTGAGTGAATAGTGTGGAATACTGGAGAAGTTCCGTGAATAGTCATAAGTAAATATCATGCTAGTCCTGGTTTTCGACCTGTGCTGAATATTTCATAAGGGAGGTCATGCGAACGATTAGAGAAAAACGCAAAATATCGGGTTACGGCAAATTTGAAGGTACTTGCCGAACACATTTTACCCTTTTGCCACATTGATAAAAAAATTTAACTAGATCTTGATATTCGCTGATCGCTTGGAGTATGCAACACTAAATTTTTAGTGTGATTAGAGACAAAATTGTTACCACCTAAATTAGACTACAAGAGGTTGGCTGAGTAGTCTTGAAAGATTTTATGTTTAACATATTATCAGATACAACTCAGTGATAGAATATTCGCTATAGGATAATAAAAGCATTTAAATAACTATTACAGCCCATAGTTAGTAGTACGACTTACAAATCAAATGGAATACTATATTTTTAAATTGGGGGCGTTTTACGACCCTAGAGTTCATTATTTACGTTCTCGAATGATATAAAAAACACTCTAAAAGGTGTAATGTCATAGATGACTATCTTATTTATACAAAAGTGCAACAATTCTTAAACCTATTCTCGATTAACAGTTAAATATGGATATAAATGTTTGATCCGACAATTGTACAATAATTCCCCAATTAATTATCAATGCCAGTTTAAAGGGCCTGTTTGTACTGACATTAATAGAAAAACTATAACAAATTACTCGGAAACGTGTTTTTGACGTTGATGACATGTTTTGTTTGTCGCATGACTTTAAAAAGTTCCCGAAAGTGCAATGTATTTAATATTGCATTCGGAATTTAAAAAAACAACTACGTTATTATATAGACTATAGATGTGTTTTGGTCTTTATATAATGTACAATTAATATTGTCGACTGTTTATTTACACGAGTGTTCTTTGTTTTGCTTCAAATGCGTTACAATTCCAAATAAACTGTCTGTCTTTTAAAACAAACAAAAAACTAGTAATTGACTGACAAAAACTAAAAACACTAAAATCCACTGTTTAAGTTAAATTTTACATGATATTAGTCAAAAACCACTGTCGTCAACGAACATTCTGAGTTAGCGGATGATGTTTATTAACATTAGTTTCATCTAAGACTAGTTTCGTTTATTATATAATCAACGCAAATGGATAATACCGCCTACCCGCAAGTGAGTCCCGACGCATCTTCGGCTTCGTCCTTGAGCCGCTACAGTTACAGTGATCATCTGTAATAAATTTAAATAAACTGAAAGACGAATCGTTTTTTATTATATAGTCTGCCAGATAATAGCTATATTGAGTTTACAGCTTCTAAAAGCAAGCAAATTAAAAGAATATTAATGAATACTATACAACACTTTGCAACTAACCATATATATCTCTGAACAAGGTATACTTGTTAGCAGTTGCTTTTAAAAATAGGAATTCTAGCACAAAATGAGCTGTCTGAGTTATTTGTTGGTGTCTGGTTGAGGACAATCGATAATGTATGTACGTTGGGAGGGAAAAGCCTCATTGATGTAACCTAATAGCAGTGTTCTATAGAAAATAACACATTTAGGTACACATTCCATAAACCAAAGAAACAAAACCTAGTTTCAACTGTTTATTCAATAATGAGCAATATCGTTTACAGTAACTATCTACTACCCGGCGGAATTAGAACGACGGTTGCTGAAAGCCGTCGATAGGTGTAGTTTTGCTTCGAAAACTATTTTTAAACACTGGTTAATCAAATTAAAATCTTTTCTCAGTTGCAAACTATCGTTATAGTTCAGTTGTCTTCAGTTTTTCATTACGCAAGTATCTGAAATTATCAGTTTGAGTTACATACTTCCACGTAGGTGCAGAAAACGTAACGCTTAATTTAAAAAACTCAACAAACTAAAACCAAACAGTTTTTACTAATTATTAAAATCCAAACATGCGAACTACAGTTTACAGACGGAAGATATGCACATTTCTTATTTAATCTCAAAAGGGGATCTAGAAATCTTTGATTTATTACCGAAACTCGTTAACCGTTTTTCCAACAAAGTTTACAAAAACTGCTCTTGGCTATGAATGTGTTTAGGGTATTATCCGGGTGTTCATCTTGATCCGAGGGATGATGGGCGGCTCAGTTAAAAGGGATACCCAAAGAAGATTAATGAGTCCATTGAATGCCTCAATATAGCAGATGACTACTGACTGTTTGTTCACACCACTACCACACATTACCACCCAGTCATCATCACCATTAAGCAACCTTTTTATTCAAATAAACATGTTATATATTTACACACATTCAATTTTGGAATATCAATTGTGTGCTCATAAATCAAATTAACAAATGCACTTCCCGAGTACACAATTTCGCGCACTCTATTGACCCAATAGAAAATTGGTTTCCAATTTTTTGCAAAGATGTTTCTAGTAGGTTTCTTTTTGAACTGAGCAGAACCAAACATGTTAATATGTGGACAAGCGTAATTAGCTGTGGAACGTTTGCTATCTACTCGTTTATAGTTATTTTACGATTTATTTGTATTGAACGCACTATAAAAATAATCTTCATGCTATGTTAATATAATCTTCACCTGAATTTTAGTTGTTTTCGGGACAGGATCTTTCTAAAAGTGGTTGCTATATTAGGATTGTCTATATTGGTTAACTACTGCTCGACCAAGAATACATTAATTAAAAGCATTTTACATTAATTCTAAAAACAGTCATATTCGGAGTTCATATTCTGGTCACACAAGCAATGTTTTTCAGAAGACTAATTGTATACTAATCTATCTTTCAGAAAACCTTATTTATTTAAGAAGTAAGACTAAATTGACCTCACAGTCTTGTATCACGCTTGTTTATTTTTCAACTGCCACTGGTTTAGTGCGCACGCATGTCAAATTATTTAAATTTAATTACTACTGGGTTACAATAAATCCTTAAACATTGATATATATCCTAATTATTTTGAGCTGATACTTTTTCCATTAAATAGAAAATTAAATTCCGATTTCAGATCACTCTCCCTGGTTTTGTAAACTTTTAAAACATTTATGCACCAATTATATTAATGGAACACCTATTCATTTTACTGTTATGCGGTAAGAAATAAGTACGGTACCTTTTATATAATAGGCCGTTTAGGATTTCTGTGTTCTTGTAATGCTTTATTACTGTTTGCAAGAACTTCTACAAGTCTTTCTCTTCTCGATGTTGACTTATCCCACTCACAATTGCAAATAACGGCTCAGATTGAGAATGTTAGCATAGATGTATTAATTGGCTTAACAGTGGATGTATCAAATGTAAGAAACGCAAATTAATATGATATAAACATTATTTTCAGAATCGTGGTTTTTACACACATAATAATAAACTGTATTCAATAAATTTCTTGGATAATGCTGTACAGTTTTTGGGTACATTTTCCACCGGATTTGAGGACCAGATAACTTCTATGGCATATGATTGGATTACAGATAGTGTAAGTATCTATAAAATAATTTAATATAATATTTATACTCTTTAGATGTACATCTCATATCCCGGATTTAACTACGATTTGACTGCACGGATTGCTGTTTGTTCGTTGAAGAATATTTCTGAATGCTCGGTAATAATTCACGAAAATTTAGAAGATGTTAATTCACTGGCACTGAATCCACTTGACGGGTAAGTATTCATAGTTACCAATTATAATGAACTTTAAACTTTCAAATCATTCATATACCATAAACAAATTAACTTTTTACTTTAAATTTTGCAATTTAGCAACATGTTTTGGTCAAATGGAGTCCGTTTCCAAGTAGAAAAATCGTCTATGAACGGGAAAGACAAGGAGAGCAATCCTTTCGCGGTAACAATATCTTTATTTATAAGTTAGACGCTTTAATACCTAGAACTTTAACAACAGGTCGGATGCAAATTCGGCCATTTCTTCTCTGTCCATTGACCACTCCAACAATAGACTATTTTTCTTGCGTCGGGAGAACTCTGTATCACAAATTTGGAACTGTGATATGCACATTGGCGAATCCTGTTCGTATGAAGAAGTGTCTATTCAGATTCTTGAAGTTCAAGTTTACGAGGTAGGTTTTTACATTAATTCCTCTATTATACAATCTACATTTAATTTGTATTTAACTCTAGTATTTAATTTTTAGCATCTTTATTCAGGGTCAACTTTTGTTTACTAACTATCAAAGCCAGTTATTCAAATGTAATGTGGGTTCTTGTGCTCAAACTGCAATTGAAATAATATCAGCAACCTCTGTGGAATCGTTTACTATTGTAGACAAAATAATGCAGCCGAAAAGTTAGTTTTTTATTAAATCAAACAATTTATCGTTTTTTCTTTCTAGGAAAAAATCCAGACCCTTGCGCTAACAATAATGGTGGATGCTCTCATTTCTGTATTTTAACCAATTTTCAACCCTGGAGGTCTTGCAGATGCCCAAATGGAATTAGATTATTAGATGACGGCCAAAAGTGCCATGATCAGGGCACCGATAAGGTACGATAAAGTAAAACACAATTACTTAATACTACCCTGCAGGTTCTTTTCATTACATCAGTAAATGGACTGGCCATGATTCCACTGGAAACGCCCGATTTCACTCCGCGACTGCTTCACCAAGGGGTTAGAAAACAGTAATGAAATATATTTATATCTGTTTTTGCAGGACAGCAAACATATCGCTAATAAATTCTATGGTGTAGATTATGACCCGGTCAATTCGGAAGTTTATTGGATAGATGGAAATATAAACATGATTAGGAAGGCGGGCAAAGAAGCCACTTTTATTAATGTTGACTATAATTAAAGAAATCATAGTAACATATATATTTAGGATGTAATTGCTGTATCAAAAAACACAAAATCGTTTGTACTTGATCACACAACGCGCAACATATACTGGATTGAACCAAATTTGCACCATTTATATGTATGTTCATTTTCTTTAAATAATACTAGTTTTATTTAGGTAACAAGTCTTAAGACAAATAAAACTGCTATGTTCTACAGTTTCAAAACTCTTAGTTCACATGCGCTCGCGTTAGATATTTCACATAGGAAGATCTACTTTACTGGTAGGACAAAGTTAACTTTTTTTAATTTACTTTTCTTTTTCAGAGTCTCATACGAATTCTGTGACAATCGAGTCTATCTCTTTGGATGGTCGCGATCTGAACCTCGTAGCCCATATTCCTGCTAGCTCTGTTGTAAAGAGTCTGGAAATTATTCCTAGCAAGAAAATGATATTCTGGACTGACGAAAACACACCAACACTAAATGTAAGATTTACACATTTCATTTAAATATACAACAAGTTTAAGGCATTGTTTACAAATGGAAGTGATGCTGCCAATTGGGAAGTAAATAACCCGCCTATCCCACAACCATTTGCTTTAACACATGTAGGAGATATGTTGTATTGTTCAGCCTCAGGAGGACGCGAAATTCACAGATTTGACTTAAAAGGTAATCATTATAATAAAACAAATACACATATTAATAATTGTTTTAAGAAAATGAAAGACCCCGTTTTACTTTCGATTCCCCCATATATGGATTAGTATCAATGAAGGGTGCTTCATTTCATGAAGAACTCGTACCTCAGTACTTAGCATGTGACTATAAGAATGGAGACTGCGAACATATTTGTACCACAGGGTTAGTTGAAATCTATCACTATTTATTATGAATATTTTAAGACAAGAGAAGAAGTGTTTGTGCTCCGACGATTTCGACCTGCAAGAAGATGGGAAAAGTTGCAAAAAATCTGAAAATTTTGCTTTGCTAATGTCAGATGGACCTAATGCGGATGTTTTTAAAGTGTCACTCACATCAAGGTATTTTAATGTAACGTAATTAAAACAAAGGTATTTAGGAAACAAACAGCTAAGCATCTTGGACTATTCAGAAAGACAAGCAATCCAGTGGCAATTGACTACGATCATGTAAATTGAAAATCACAATATTAGTGAATAACTGTTATATTTTAGGTTTCTAACCAAATTTACGTTGCCGCAGTTGGTGAATCAACAGGGCTGATTATGCGGTCTACACTAAATTCGTCGTTACAAGAAGTTGTTCTTTCCGGCAATAGTGCACTAGGGATAAATTCCATGGCTTTGGACATCCGTGCAAAAAATATTTATTGGTAAATTCAGCTTTTATTCGAATGTAACACGTTTTTGTAGGACAAACTCTATAAGAAAAACCATCGAAGTCAGCGACTACAGTGGTCAATTCCGAAAAACAATAGCTTGGTCCGATATCAATCCTGCGCATATTGTCGTTGTACCCGAGATATTCTCTGTATTTTACGTAAATGTAGCAGACAATGCAACGATTAGAGTGAGAAATGACACTTGGTTTAATCTAAACACTTTATATAGAGAATGAGCCTGTCTGGGGATCAGTTTGGTGGAATAGACGTTGGACCTAAAATGGACAATGTTGTAACCCTTGCCGTTGATCACTCGCACAAACGATTGATACTAGTTGAATACAAAGAAAACAGAAGTTACGTTACATCAGTCAACTTTGATGGTTAGTAAGAAACAAACAATAATAACTAGCCATCATTTACCCCAAAGTAATTACAAAACGTAATTGCAATGATCTACTATGTTTGTTAACACTAAGCGATGTTGAGAAACATTTATATAAAGGAAAACGAAGCATTCATTTACAGATAAAGTCTCTTAATATTTCAACCATTCTATATACTACCGAAATTATAAACAGAAACGTAATTTCAGGTGTAGATCGTGAAATCTTTTACATTGGTGATCGTCATCACCCTAACAGCGTTGCTTACTATGGAGATAGTTTATACTTCATAGATTCTCGGCATCGCGAGTTCGGCTATTTCACAAAAGACCGAGCACACATTTTACAACGGGATATTGATGGTTCATTTTTGACTATTCGTGGTAATTCGGTGTTTACAGGTATAAAAACGAAAACAAACTCTCCCATCAAACCTTGTTTTAGGAGATGGAGTTTGTAATCTATTAGGATCACCGTGTTCTCAGATATGCATACCTCTCTCGGAGAAAGAGCATAGTTGCACTTGCTCGGATAACCTTAACTACGTCAAGGCCACTGGCGATTGCAAACCTGCTGAGCACATTGCAATCTTTTCTGATGCGTCCACATTTTTCGTTAAACAACTGCAAAAGAATGCTGATTCTCGTGTTTCATGGGCAGAGGTTGCAAATTAACAAACTTTTAATAATTTAAATTCTTGTTTTAGAATCCAAGTTACTTTTTAAACTTTTATACTGATGGGGAGATTGCTTCATTCACTTACGATATAGTGACAAATCGACTATTCTGGACTCAGAAATCTACTGGTAGAAATTATATATATACAAGTCAACAAGAATCCGAGGTTATAAACTTAAATCGTCAGTTAAACGTTAATAAATTTAGCCAGTAAGACTGGAAATGCCGGATTCATGTTCGTACTACCATTCCCTAACTATTGATGATATTGGACGGCAGTTGTATGCATCTTGCCGGAATGATTTGGGTAACAACAATATTGCTGTCTACAGGCTAACGGTAAAACAGATTCACAGACAACAATAATTAATTAATCTAATATTCAGGATGGATTGGAGCCATTGTGTTATATTGGACTAGTAATTGATGGGCTTTACCGTTCAGAGGCAACTCAGTATCCAGCTGAACCAAGAAGTCTGGCTATCTTGCCACTGCACAAGTAATTATATCATTCAGTTCTAAGAAATACTTTAATTCTAGCTATTTGTTCTACGTAGACGTTTCTCGACAATTACAATCTCCCTGTATTGTTCAGTGCAATTTGAATGGTAAACAGTGTCAAGTTTGGCTAAAATACGGCATTTGGCCACTAACTCGTCTGCATGCCGACTCAGCCCAACTGCGACTATTCTATACGGTTTGCGGAATAAAACGGAGAATATCTTATTTTTTTCTGTAGAGTACGACTGGTGTATGGTCTCGCGATATAGGTTCGTCGAGTAGTAATATAGAACACCACTATCACTCTGCGAACGCCAAAGAATATGATATTGCACCAGTTGGGCAGCAACAGGTTTTTATAACAGAACTAAATGACAGGTAATAGTGTTACTTCGTAAATTAGCTAAATGATTTACATTCAGAGGATCAATAATTATTGAAAAACCATCGAACAATGTGGTTTACAATAGTGCTTCGTCCATACTTTTGAATAGTTTTGGTGAGTTGCTAAATACTGACTAGAAATACACAACAAAGACTAAACTACCATTTATAACAAAACCTATATACCTTTATATATTTAGGACCGAAGTCATCCTTTTCTGAAGCCTGTAGATTTTCTGAATGTTCACATATGTGTCGGGCAGTTCGCGATTCGAAAAGAAAGTATGAGTGCACATGTCCCATCGGATTTACAATGTCCAGCAGCGAGTAGGTTTTAAGGATATCTAATATTATGTTTATAATTAATCTAGTAAAATATATTAGAAATAAATAAGTATAAATATACTGCTTTTAGCCCAAATACCTGTGAGAGCATTGTTCAATGTAAAGTTTGGGAATTTCCTTGTGGCGATGGACGAAGTTGCATTCATGCCAGCAGGCGTTGTGATGGCATTGCTCACTGCAGGTTTCATTATTTAGTTTATATTATACTATAGTTGTCTTTTAGTGACGGTAGCGACGAGTCCGAATTATTCTGTCGCAGTTCCGAATATCATTGGACGTGTGACAATGGAAGGGAAAGCATTGAAAGAACAATGGTTTCTTTGACTAAAGTTCGGGTAAACATGTTTATTTCAGTTTTGTAATGGCCGCAAAGATTGCTCAGATGCATCTGATGAGGCCAGATGTAGATGTAAAAACCCGGAACTTCAGTTCGATTGCGGCGCTAACTCGTACCATAACAGTTCACAGTGTATTGAAAGAAGCAGTCTCTGTAATGGTATAAACGACTGTGATAATAGAAGTGACGAAGATAACAAAGTAAGACTAAAACTCCCTACTAAAGATGTTTCCAAAATGTAATAAAGCATCAAAGCATTAAGTTATATTTTTTGTTTTATATAATGAAACATAGTTCAAAATTCTTTATTACTTATATATACACTTATATTTTAGATTTGTTCCTTGTTTGTGAACAAAGATTCTTTGTTGTCGGAACCTTCTATTCTTGTCTATGGTATTATTTGTATAGTTGCTGTTTTTGGGGTGGTTCTAGGATGTTATATATCACTAGCTCGGTAAGTGTATCATATTGTGACATTATTAGCATTATATGATAAACCGTTTACTTATAAACATCAACTTAATTATAAATTATGGTTACAGAAAGAAAGACAGCTCACAGCAACAGATTCTCCCCGAAACAATTGCTTTACAACAACGTAATATAATACCAGGAGTCACAGGCCCATTTTCGGTAGGATAATTTAGTTGAAATCCAACATATACGTTTTTCTAGGGCGGCACATATGTAGCTTACTCGGGTGTAGATTCAGTAAGTTCATATCCGCTACCCCGACCTGCGGACCTGCCTTCCTCCCATGGTTCTAATTGTGACTATGCAGCAGTACCACAATTGCAACCAAATCGGTTCTATGCTCCTCCAAACAGTGCAGCGAGGTTTGTTCTCTTTGAATTCTACGTTTTAAGTTATTCCTAATGATTGTTCATAATAAAGAGTATGTTTACTTTGCAGCATGTCCACGTATGGAGTTGTCAGACCTTGCGAAGTTAGATCTCAAAACTGGCAATCAGTAGCTGATAGATTAAGGATGAATACATATGGAGGGCACAGTCTGGACAGCACAGGGGTTTGTGATTGATAATATTATTAATAAAATGGTATTTTATTAACAGATGTCTGAAAACACTCTGCCTAGTGTATCTAGAATGCCTCTCCCAAAAAGATCATCTACTCCAAAGAAAGCTTGTAGGACACATCCACGGAGAGGAAAAAGGTAGAATAGAATGCAAGAAATTGAACTTGAAGTAAAAAAGACCAGTCCGATCCATAACAAATGTAGATAAGGTCAGCCAAGTTCATTGAACGGTTTGATTATTCAGTGTTACTCACACCGATATAAACTGTAGGCAGAAAACTAGCTTGATCACAAAAACAGTTAATTAAATAACATTTTCATATATATATATATATATATATATATATATCTATTCAAGAACGAATACTGTGGCCGAGTCCAGTATTTATGGTTATTCTGGAAATGAAATCGACGACTCCACCATTTTTCTACAGCTCCCAGAAAGAGAATGCGAATGTTTCACAGATTCAAGTCCAGTATATCTTTAATAACTTTACCGATATTTTTTTCAGTTTGTAGTTACAGTGTGATATTTTAGGTCATTAATTATATTAAGTCTATTTCTATTTAATTGTTTCTGTTCTTATCTAAGTCCGAGATTGCATTTATGGGTATGTAAATATTCTTGCCAAACGATCTAGCTTTACTCTAACGTTACCGGTATTTCAAAGTTTAACGGGCATAATAGTTGTAATAATTGTGATAACATATTATTATTGTGATTTAATAAAGCTTTAAATTAAATACATGTCTTTGCATTGGGGCAGGGGTAGTTTTAGAAGTATTCTTTTAAAAAGTGAGAATTGCTTGATTGAGAATAAATATTGATGTTATACGAAACTTATGATTGTGTGGGATAGATATTACGGTTTCAGCTTCATTTTTGTTTACATACCAGTGATTCATGCATACCATATACGCCTAGTCACTTTTTCGGCGACTCACTAGGAATGAGCTTTCTTATCACGTTGAGGAGGTGTTAACAGTGTCAGTTATATTCGATGCATAACTTAAATTATTATCATATTCTTAAGATGATAATAATAAGAAGACCAAACTTAAGATTATATTCTTTTTATTTGGTCATAGTCATTTTCAATGGACATTAATTCTCCTAGAAGGCTTTTACCGAAATTAGACACTATTTAGAGAACATAGTTTTACATCTGCTAAACAGTGCTGTTAATAACATTTAAGTGTTATAATCTTCAAGTATTTGAGATTTTAATGTTTTTCAAGTTCAACTTAACATCCCTAGTAACTCTTTGTCAGTTTATCTTTTGTTAAGTTTATTTATTATATTGTAGTATTTGGTCTCCTTTGTATTGTTTTCTCACTCTTACCGTACTAAGAGCAGCTTGCTGATAGAACCTCTTATTCTTATCGCACACAACACAAATACAATGTCTGTCGTTGCAATTGGTGCGTTTCCGTTGTTGTCCGTCATTTTTGGACTTCTGGCTTTTTTCATAGGGTAAGTTAGACAGCATATTGCTTTCTTTAACACCTCACAGGTAAAACAAACTAATACTATTTATTTTCTTATTATTATGAAAATATTCATATACAAATGGCCAGCTTAGCTGTGTAGTTTTTCAATTCAGTGGGTGAGAAATGTATTGAGTCAACCTCACATGCAGTTGATTAGTTAGCGAGAAGCACAAAAGCTTCTCACCGACTTCCGAAATAAGTTTGCTAGGTACTTGTGACTTCGAGCACTTTGCTGTGTACTGTGACCCTATAAGGTTGCATTCTTTTACGAAATATAAGATAAGACAACACTAAATTATTTCTTCTATTCTGCAGAGTTCATTGATAAGCACAAGTTTACAGGTATGCAATTGCAGTTGGAAAAGATCATGTGGACCCGTGGCTACCTTTTATAAGGTGAGCCTATAGAAGCTACTCTACGCTTTGTTTTTTTAGCGAAAATCCCCAAAAAGAGGATAAACACGATAAAATTGAAAATATTTTAAAATGCATGAATTTTACAGTGATTGCGGAGCACGGACCCCGGAAAGCAATATTTTTGGACAACTCCTAAATATATCGAGTTTATTCCGTAAGTTGCTCATTAGATCTAACCGTTGGTAATCAAAGATTTTAGTTGCTCTAACAATTTACTATATCTATCTTAATGTTGTTGTATTCTACGAACAAATAGAACAAAGAAGTCTCGGAAACTGGAAGATATTTGCCCTTTGTTTGATGATACTCGGATGGGCCGCTACCTTAGGGGAATCCATGGTTGCGAACTTTCAGGTACGAACAGTTCTTGGTTTTAAAAAAGAATATATATTCCGTTCTCTATTTCTAAAAATCGAACCTTTTTGTTAATTTCATATTATAATATATGTATTGTTGTGTTAAGGAGTCAGAACAATTGGTTGTTCATGACACTGGAGCTTTCTTATTCTTTATTGGTATCACAATTTATTTCTGGGGACAAATCATTATCGGTTACGCACTAAGGTGAGATATTTAAATGCTAAAAATTATATTCATAACTTTCGTGAAGATTGAAAAAGATTTGTTTACTTGTTTTTGTTTGCTTTTATATCTATACATATATTCTTCATAAGAACACTAACAATGCAAGCCTCTATTGTTGGTAAAATATTCAATTATTCAAAAATAAAGTCTCAACAAATGCATCCATTATACTTTTCAAAAAAGCATTAACCACTTGCAGACCAAGAATCATGTCAATTCACCTGACCAACTTTCGATTTGTTACAAACTTATGCATAACTGGACTACTGATTTTCCGTAAGTCTTCTTGTCATATATAGTTAAGATTATGGTCTTCTATTGGATAATTATATTTTTTTGTATGGTTCCTTGATAAGCAATGTATTTGATGTTACTGTTAAAACCATACAACTTATAGATATGGTTTGTTTATTTGGAAACGTCTTAGTAACAGCAAAAAATGCATCTGGAAAGACTTTGGGAGCCGACCCTACAGATTTTCCTTTTAACATTGCTCGATACAATTCTTCTTCACCGGTAAGCCTAATTATTAGATCACTTTATAGAATACCATAGAACAGATCATTTAGCATATACTTACAAAAACTGGGCAGAATATAATTGTCAGTTCTCAACCTTTCAGTACTACGCAAATCATTTGGCAACAACCATCTCAGAATGGGCACTGGCACTTCTAATGCAACTATTTGTGCTTACATATACCTTTGAATTTGCATACACTAACATTGGGGAGAACATCATAATGGAAGATCGACCAACAGTCGAAACCAATGGAATACAAAGTGAAATTCCCGTAAGTAATACATTTTATTATATCATGGTCAGCTTTTTAGACAAGATCTAAAACTGAGTAAATGTTTCTTTTTACTTTACTTAAAGGCACGCTACACCCAAAATTGACTTGCTAATGTTTATGCTTTGTTTTTCGTATATAGCTTCGAGCCACTTTGTGTCAGAAAAGTGTCATATTGAGTCATAATGGGGACATGATTGGTGGGGGGTTAGTAAGCTGGTGTGTAGGCCTGCGGCGCCAGCTAGTAGGGGGTTTTTTACGATGATTTTTAACGAAGTTATGGGCATTTCAAAAAATGCTGCAACCCTGCTCAGTGCTCATAGGTTTTCAGTGGGCGGAGGCCCCGTTTGCCGCGAAGAATTTGTTGAAACTCGTTTCTTTAATGCAGCTTCTAACTAATAATTTCCAAATCATCCTACAGTACTTGTCCAATGAGCAACCAGAAATACCATAAGTTCAATTAGCCGTAAAGTCGTTCATTTATGGAATTTTTTTGTTATTTATATCATTTTTAATAACTTTTTTTTCAAGCCGATTAATCTCAAATAATAAGATTCGACATGATTTTTTGAGTGTATCGTGCCGTTAGTTATCTCTTTCTTAATATGTGTTCTCTCTAGCCCAATCAATGCATATAGTTAAGAAGAAATTAGCAGTTCAATTCAAAGCTCTGCAAAAATGTATAGCAACAAACCGATTAAGATATTAAAAACACTTTATTTCGACAATATATACTATACTCTTTCTGTTCTTCCAGGTATATAAAGCATATCAACCTTCGTTTACACTACCTGCCGATAACATGCTTCGCTCCGAATATGCTGGATCTGTTGCTACCAGGCGGTTACCAAGAATTGACATTAATTCCGGCGCGTATGGTTAGTTAAGCAATCCATTTTTTGTGAACATATATTAGTTGCATTAATTATTTATTGAAAGTTGTTTTCGATTTAGAATAACGTATTTTCAGAACAATCGCTTGCTGGTACGGGGTCAAGGAGTCAGTTTTCGAAATCAGTGGAGAATTTTAACCAGTATCAATATTACTAGCCAGCCTATTCGAAGTCACATGATGAAATTGTAAATAAATTACATATAAATATATATAGATCGCGTAGGCTTTTACATTTCTCGTTAATAAGTAAAGAATTTCTTCACAAAAATCACTCTTCACATTGTATATATATTGTGCATACAACGGTGTTGCCTCTAATAGTTGTTTAGAACATAAAACAATTGAATATTCATTCTAGTTTATAATTTCTAGTAAGATTCTACTTTTTAACAAGGACACCACATGCCATTTCTTTACTATACAACAGTCCCCACGCGGTGTAATACTCCACAATTGTTTACCGCTTTTGTTTTTTAAATTGTCAATGGTATCAGTCTTTCTACACATAATTCTCTCTTATTAACTGATTGAAGTATTTGGTTACTGGGTGGTATAGCGCTTTCAGAAACGGTAGGGATAGTTTTGGGGTGTGGTGACCCTTATTAAAATGGGCTTTGAAAAGGGAACGCTCAGTGTCATATGAGACAGATAGGTTGATAGTTGATAGAATATATTTATAAACAATTATATGTGCAATCCTAGTCTCAATCGAACATTGTTCACTACAAATTGTATACTTTAAAAGTCTAAAATGATATGAGATTTCAATATGGAATCAATGAAATCAAATGAATATAAGCAAATAACTAATATTCATATATTGTAATGCCCCTAATTCAAAAGTATAGAAATATCTTTTATTTGTTCGGTTATTTGTCCGTATATTTCCGTAATATCATCACTGCCACTAGATGATTGATCATTTAAATGATAATATCAGATAGAATCAGTCTTCTTATTTTCTCTCCAATTCATTTTGAAGTTGATAAATTGTCCCATCTACGATAGTGAAAGATACTCGGCGAGATTGTAGGAACACTGTCATTGAATCAGTTCTTTTTAAGAACAAACAATTTACTGAAAATTTGAAACTGTAAAGTTATTATATATAAACTGGCTGTTGCTGTATGCACTGTATTCAACTACGTCTTCAATTTCTCAATAAAAATCTAATTTACAAAAATACATAATTATTTTACAGTTCTGGCTATTCGTCTTCTTGTGTTCACATTTGTTCCTGATAAAGAGTGTCTTTCATGCCCATTTCGGCGAAAATAAGGTGATATGCTAAGCTGGTATCATTTCTAGTCGCAACAAACTGATCCTTTCTTTCATGGTACACAGTGGTACTAATTGGTTTTTATAGTATTTCTTGAAAGTGATAAAAATTTGATAGGTTTCGTCTGCCTATTCCGCAATTATTAGTATTAACTATGAATAATGATTGTTGCAAGATATCATCTAAAGTCTCGTAATAGACCAACTGTAGAGTTTTACGACCACCAGTCATTTAACAAGAAATATCTAGGTTAAAGATATAACTGAGTAAACCTAGATCATCTATTATAGATGATCTATAAACAAAACAAGTTTTACATATAAATATTGGGATACTATCCGATTAACTGATTCACTCTTTCATTCAATTGAATAAGTTTATACTAAAACGAAAGTGCCGATAAAATGAAGAAATATTTTGCTTTAAATTTCACGCATAATTTGTTTATTGATAATTGCAGGGTTGAAATACTGAAGGAACTAGGCATTGTTCAAAGTTGTTCATATTCAATCGGATCAATAATATAAAGGGGGTATTTATGATTTTTCTATTCATGACAATGGTAGATACAACTAGAATAATAACAATATTAAAATATGTGTGTTTTCTTATTAATGTTGCATCCATACGTGGTGGTTGCATGGGTGTCGGGTCGTTTTATTGAATGTGTTTTATTTTATTGCTTTCTTATTGTAAATCTCCTGGGAAAGTTACATTTATATTGGAAAATATTATAAAAATATTCGAATAACAATGTTTTGTATATTATACTCTAGTCGTTTGATAAAGTTACATTATAACTGTTGTCCATTCACACTTACACAACTTTCGGTATTGGTTAGGCTCGTGTCCAGCAATACAAAATACAAGCTTTAATCTCACTGGTCGGATTACGGCTAGTATTTCGCATTATTGGCCAAGAACAATAACTGAGAAGGGACAACCGGAGAAGGTTCAATGGACTTTTGGGTTACCTCCCAAACTTTTTGCAATTTAGTTAAATACTTTAGTTAGGGGGTGGCATTAATTGAATGAGACGACTGTGTGTGGTAGCAGACTAGTGTTCCGAGAATAGCGGTGCGTAGTGGTCGATCAGTAGCGTGTTACGAATGATAAGCATTATAGGGTTGGATACAGTTTCACTTTATAGACACGCCCACCTGCTGTGATTTCCATCAATTGGCACCGCCCTCGCTGTAAACGTAGGACAACTACGGAGGCCAAGGAAGAAAAAGGACATTGACCTTCATCAATTACGATCTCCACAAATTACTTATAAACAAAATGATAATAATTTCAAGAATTAAAGTGACCATAATGAAAAAACTTAATGTAACATCTCAGCTATCCCGGTAATTGGATACTCGGTAAAGTTGACTTTTAAATCTTAAACGTCACCCAAGCTAATTTAATTAATACAAACACTAAGTAGGTCTGTTATGAGGCAGAAGTGTATTTTTATTACTGTGTTTTAATGATAATTTCTTAACTCTAGTTGTTATTCTGCATTGTTTGCTTTCCAATTGTAAAATAGCTTGGCGACAGTCCTGTTATCAATTGCAAGCAACGGCTTTCTTTGGCCTGCCAACTTCTCAACACAACACTTTATTTCAAATTGTTATACATGAAAACATAAACAGCACAAATCTACTTTGTTAGTTTGGGGTGAAAAAGGACGGTATGGGAAATGGAAAGTGGAGACATAGAGCAAAAAACTGTAAAGTTGTTTGTCTCTACTTACCAAATCCAATATTGAATGCTCGTGGATCTACAATATTTCTCTTAGACTGTCCTAGTGAAAGTAACAAATGACGAATTCGGTCAGATCGGTCGTCTCGTTTTACAAAGAGGGGGTCAAAACGTTTTAAGTACGGATCAAACCGTTTCATAAAAGGATCGAAACGTTTTGAAGCAATATAGCTGTTGCCAATTGGATTATAATCATCAAACAGACTATCAAGCTGCGAGTTTGAAGAAGAACGCTTGTCGAGTGGATCAAACCGTTTCATATATGGATCAAATCGCTTGGAATACGGGTCAAATCTTTTTCTTTTTGCATCATATTCTCCTCTGATGATTTCAAGCTCTGGTGGACCACCTGAAATATGGTATTTGTGGAAATAAGCAATTTTATTTTCCCCGAATTTCATAAAAATCGGTTCTTTGGTACCATGGTTATTGGAAAAGTCTATCAGAAACTACAGCTCACGATTTATATAAAATAGAAAGATAAGCTACCTTGGGTGAGCATTTCAAGAGGAAACTCTTTTTGCTCCGGAGAAGCCACCGCATGTTCTCTTTTCTGTTCATCTGCTCTTCTATAATAAGGCCAATTAATGACATTTATAGACAAGACAGGATAATATTTTTCAATCTTTACTCTTTTTTGTATCACTATGATATCATATAAATCTTATGGATATGTAACCTTCCTCGGACAAATCAGAAAGCTTCGAAGCATTTAGGAACTTTGCTGATTGTTGACTCCATATTGGAAACATTGCGAATTTCGAAAGGAGAAATTTAAAGCATATCCATATTTCAAAGAGTATTGGACACAATATTCAAATTCGAGAATACTATCAGTATCCTTTCAGCTAAGTTTTTGAATTAAAAATTCTTATATCAATCACCATAGTTAAATTCAAATATCTGAACACTAATTGGTAAAAAAAAAAAGCATGCGATCCAGAAATATCTTGGAATTAACTTACATTGGTTTAGCATAGAAGAGACAGAGAACCACAACAGCGCAACACCCGAAGTGCGCTATACCCATTGCCTAAAAAGCGAACTATCATCCTCAAGAAAATGTTTTAAAATTAGACAAAGTAAGGAAGTTGGTTCACTCAGTGGAATCTAGATACTTTCATCTTCGGGCTTGTATGTATTATAAAATAATTAGATTAAATTAACTAATTAATTTATGAAAATTTGCAATCAAATGCAACATGACTATATTAATCCTTGAGTCACGACCTTTTACCGAAAGCAGTGAGCACATTGAAAAGCGCAGATATTGGGTGATAGGTTTATTGGGGTCCGATAAAAACATAGATATGATCTATTTTTTTCCACTGCGGCTCCATTGAAAACTGGTCAGGCCCTGAATCATTACTGCCGTTTAAGAAACAAGTAAAATCCGCATGTTTAGACGGAGCTCATAGGCGGAATGTGATACCGATTGGTTTGATTTTTATTTATTGTTGGCACGGAACAGCATCTCGTGATTTTTCCAGAAAATTGTGTCGGCCCTCAGAAGTACAAATTACATTAAAGCACGCTCATTACAACACTAATGTCTACTCCACTGGAAAAGTCAATTATTGTCAAAAAAGTGATGCGGGAAGCGAAGTCAAAAATCCCAGTGTACAGTTATTTTGCATATCTCACGGATATCATAATTAAAG
The DNA here is from genome assembly GCA_034691345.1 of Phasmarhabditis papillosa. Classification (NCBI taxonomy): domain Eukaryota; kingdom Metazoa; phylum Nematoda; class Chromadorea; order Rhabditida; family Rhabditidae; genus Pellioditis; species Pellioditis papillosa. Next base: position 7,779 of record JAQGAV010000056.1, on the reverse strand, counting down.
AAGAGGAAAACATAATATTTAAATAAAAAATTATATTTAGGACCTAACATAGAGAACTAACAAAACATATTCTAAAAAAGGTGTTCCCCCATCTATAAGGTATTCATTCACATATTGTATATGCCCGCGAATTCAGATTATACAAGACTATATTTTTGATGAAGAACAGCCGGTTTATGTATACTGTATCATAAAGTTTATGGCCTTCTAAGCTATTAACATTGAATCAAAAGTGGATTGTTTTGCATTTACCGTGTGGGTGGAGGGTGGATACTGTGACTCAATGTAATTGCGAGCCATTGTTCTAAGGATATATTTGTTTTGTGGCATTAACGAGACAAATTTCCAAAAATCAGCTGCAGAATTGTTATTATTCTTTGTGCAGTCTCATAGGCAAACTGAAGTTTTCACCGGCGGCTGGTCATAAATGCGAACAGCTGAAATAAAAACATTCCTAATTGTTTTTGCTTTTTCTCACTATCACAGACTACAATAAAATGCATACCATAAGGAATTAGAATAAGAACACAAAATTAGCAATGAGGTAATTAATTTAACATTTGAAGCAATTAATACATACTGATGAGAGATTTAAGCAATCAAACGGTATGATGAGTTAAAATGGAATAAATAACTATTGAATCTCTGTAGATATGTCATTTTCGATTCAGTTAACGCTTAGATTAGCTTCATTTCTCTTTTAAGGATTAAGTGCCATCATTTTGAAAATATCTGAAGTTCTATATCAAGGCGACCCACACAGCATTTTCCTTCCTTTATGGACGGAGCTCGAGAATTAGAGGCTGTGCAAGTAATGGAATAGTGCTTACTGGGCGGTTTTTAAATAGTAGGACGTTTGAAAGTTCCGGTATATATTCTTCTTTAAAATACTAATCTAATGTAATGTACTAAGACTATGAACTTAGATTCTTCTTCGTGGTTAATGCAAAACAAACAGTTATGGCTAATGAGTTTCGTGGGATACCCTGAGTGCATGTGATATGGGATACTTAAATAATGATCATTTACGTGTTTCTAATCTACATGGAACAGTTTTGATATGGTAACTCTTACAGTTTCTAAACTTTGAAAGTATATAGTTTGAATGCATGGGTAGTCCCTACATCAGATTGAACATTAGTTGAAGACTCTTCAATTCAAAAAAAGTACCTAAATGTAAGATTAGACAAACTTTTAACTATAAAACCCTGTTATTTCCTCAAATTGACAAGTTGTGGTTCATTAACAGAAGAAAGTATTATATAGAAAAGGGAACAGAGAAGTATAATTGTCTAACATTTGCAGCGGATAAAACAATGTATAGTTGAAATATATTTCTAATTTCATTGTTAATTAGACTAGAATAAACATTTCGACGTCTTCCAGCAATTCTGCCGGCTCTGTTGTACTTTTTGATTGAAAATGACGACAAGGAGAAGAAGATTTGCCGGCCCGGTGGTCCCGCCCTCCCAGAGCGGTTCAGCTGAAAAATAAGAATATGCGATTGCGTAGTTAAGATGTTCGCAGAATGAAGTGTTTTGAAAGTTGCAAGTCACTGGGGGATTTGAAGGAAAAATCATGTTAAATATTTTCAAGAGATTTAAATATTATTTATTATTTGAAGTGTGTAACTAGGTGCCAAGCAAGAGATTGAGCAAAAACTTGCAAAATAAAGCTGTTATCTATCAAATTGATTTGTAGGTATGACCAAAAAGGTTTCTATTAATGTTTTGCACTTTTAAAAGTAAAATAAGACAGGTTCTGATTGTTTTGAGTACAGAAAAAAATTCCAAAGCAGTCAGTACAAATCTGAATTATCGAAAAAAAGGATATAAACTTAAGGAAAGGGTAACGAAATCTTCTTTTTTCGGAGTGAGTGGCAGTGTATACAACTAAAATGTCACTACCACAGCTGACCATGTTTTCCCCAGCGACGCGCATAATTATTTCTAAAAATGCTCTAATGAATGACCGCATTACTTAACTGCCACCGGTCATTAGAGTTGTCCTTTAATTAGAAATAACGGCTATAGCTGACAGCTTACTTTTCGAGACCAGCTTATTTTTGAAGGTTTGTATCAGCTTTGGATTAATTGTTTGAATTTGAATAACTTGCTGGAGTACAAATAGGAAGACGTGGTATTCACAGGAGGCTTTAATATTTGGAAACGTTTTCATAGAAACTCGTGATTCTCAAATCGTTTACAACTAATCTAAATTCCAACTTTTATCAATACGCAGAGTTGGAATGAATGAACATTAAAAGTATTTGTACAACAGTATAGAATTAACATAGTCTTGGTAAAGTCGACACAACTAGGCTAGATGTAGTGACACCTACTGTGATTTGCGTCAACAATGGTATGTATTTAAAGAAAATATCCAAGTTGCTGTCTGGATGAACAATTTAAAAGCAACAACTGCAAATAGCTGGTTGCATTTATACATTCTATAGCTATAAAAACAATTGGCAACTGAAATATTTTAGGGAAAGTTTTAAAAAAGACTACACAGGTATTACAAAATAAAGTGTGTATTGGTTCAGTTAAAATTATGTTAACAATGGATATCTTAATATCTGCAAATGTTCCATCAAACGAAAGAATCCATGTTTTTCTTCCTAATCCTTGGCTTATGAATACAATTTTTGGTTCGTAGTAGGTCTTTGTAATGTGGCTCCTCCGCCGTTTCTCACACATTTAAGTTTTATTAAAGATCACTAACTTTTCAAAGTGTGATAACCTGGACGGGGCGCCCATTTTCTCACACGTTTCATCAACGAAAGCTTACATTGAAGAAAATGGGGGCTTCCTAAAATGTAGGAAACATGAAATATACTTACTATTTAGATGTTATGCTCAATCTTTTGTCAACGTTATATGATAGTGGTACATGAACATATTGCTAGATTCTATATGTTTACTAGTTTCAACAGACAGATTCATTTTTCATTTCAGGTTGCGTCCGACAAGCAATATTTTGTCATGCTCTTTATATGCTCATTTATAAACTATTTTTAAGTTTTCTAGAAGAAAGCGCCTCAGTAAAAGAAAACAAACTCATAAATATCACATCGTTTGATGAAGCTTGAAATTTACCAAAACATATACTTATAATTAGTTAAATCTTAATTTAGTATATAGCAGTCGATTCTTTTAGGATTACATATTGAGAAGTATTGTCAATGGACGGTTCAAAAATGAGAAACTGACCTGTTAAACATCCTTCATTTCCAAAACTAATCATAAATGAAAGCTAAAGAGTTTATATTTTAAACATTATAAGTTATCTGAAACCAGTTCATGTTTTAGTTCTCTACCTTCTAGGTGGTTGTGGTTGTGGACAATTCGGACTACTACTCTCTTTAAAAATTGTTCACCGTTTCAATGCATTTATTAGGCAAAATACATAACAAAATTTTTATGAATAAAAAGTACATATGCTGGGCAAGTGTAGCGTTAATGAGTGTCTGATTTTGACACTTATACTAAGTTTATGACGCAAACAGTTATAAATATAACAAAGAACCAAATAAACATTAACTCTGCGTATACTTTACTAATTTTGCCATTTGTTTTTATAATCTTTGAAAGTGAAATGTTAATTGAAACTTAAATGCATTGTGGAACATAGACAAATTTAGCCAAGTTTTTAGGTTCCATAAAATAAATCCAATTCTGCTAGAACTCAAACTTGTCGAGAAAATTTAGTAACTGTTACTAGGTATCATTTAATATGAAAATAAATCAATAATTCCAAATTGCTGACAAGTTCAAACGAGATTACATATCGGTGGTCAAATAAGGACAAAACTATCGTTTGCTTATCCGTCTGGCAAATAAGTTAATTATGTTAGCTAAAGTTGAAATGTCAAAGTTTATACTTCTCCATCCCACGTATCATATAATTAATGTAGAACACATTGGCCCAGAGTTTCGGCCATTTATTCAGGATTCTACTAAGCAAAGATGTCTCCTTTCTAAAACTCTGTCTACGTGTGCATGAAAAGAGGTTAGAACCTGCCATTTTCCCGAGCATTCTACTACTACCGGTAGCTGAAGCCACTTTACATATCCACAAAGACTGAGAGAGAGAGAGCTCTAAGGCAAGCATCCGTTAATGTTATAAATGTCCAATACACTATTGTAATTCATAAAAACGTATTTTTATTTTAAAAAAAAAAGTAAAAGACACTACTTAGCAAGTATAGTGCTGGTTTAGCATCATGTTTGATGATCATTGGAAGATGAAAAGGGAACCAACGAACCGAGACCCATCAGAACGGACACAATGTTATTATGTCTGCCAAATACGGCTGATTCTTTATATTTTTGTTTTCTTCTCTACCGTATCACGGCTCTTAACAACAACCATGTCTGTAACCTTATTTTCAATCCCCTAAAGATATTTCATGGAAGATACAAAAATAAGGCCAACTGCAACAAAATTCACAAAACATTTTAACTTTTGAGATTTTACCAAAAACACAAAAGTCATGTAGAAAAAGACATAACATAACTGCAGGAAGCAGCAAAGCTAGTTGGATATACAATATGCGAACATGGCTCCGTTCTTTGGAATGAAGCCACTTCGGTCATATTTGTGACAGCTAAAAGGCATTCGCTTTGCACGTCGCCGCCAGCTTTCTAAAGGTTCCTTAGTGAATCATTAATAAATCCAAAAAACGATAGTCGGAAATTGGAAATCTCAGTGCTTAGCCGAATATAATGTGTAAATACTGAAAATATTTGTTTATTGGCTGCATTTGGTAATAACATTGTCACTTCCGTACCTAGATATCTTAGCTCCTAGCATTAATCGCTCTGTGTTTTTGTCGGTGGGTGGCTTTTCTTTTAGTAGGCCCTCCTACCTCGATTATTCCACCGGAAATGGCAAGATGGAATGCTCTATACCATTTTCTACTTAGGAATATACACAACATTTATTTTATTACTTTATTTAGAGATACTTTTTACAATTGCAGTTAATCATATTTATAACTGAAAAGATAAGGCATTTTACTGCTATATCGAATATCAGGTGCATATATTTATGCCACTTTAGCTATGAACGCAAACAAATTGCAGAAGGTTGAAAGAAGGTCTAGTTTGTTAATATATGTTTTTATAAATATGTTATTTGTATAGGTTTACTTCCTTTTTAATAGCTATTTTTATTTCTCAGAATTATTTTTTCACTTTTCTAGCACGCAACTGCTTTGGCCGATATGGAAGAGATTTGCGTGTTCGACTATTCAGCAACCTCACAAACATTGTAAAAGTCATATTATTAAGTTAGTTTTATTATTATTATTATTATTTAGTTAGAAAGAAATGTCAAATACTAAAAGTTATTTGTACTATGGCCGGCGGAAGAAGTTGTTTTGATTTCTTAATTAGAATGAAAAGCCGTTCATTTACGTATCTTTCGTGGGAACATTGAACAAAGTCACGAGAAACTGAAAAGAATTCCGAAAGCACTTTCTCAATTGCTTATTAAGTTATAACATACTTTGAAGAATTTTGGCTTCTAAGAAAGGATTTAAACACTGTTTTTTAAACTGAAGAGCTTGTGTTGTTATTGTATTAATACAATATGTATTATAATAACGTAAAAACATAAAACAACATTAACCAGAAACACATTTTTGGCTTTTCTCCTCTAAAGGGCTCCAAATGCATAAATTACGAAGTCACAAACGAAATATTAATGGGTTCACTATTTGCTTCACAATTGAAGGTAATTATGATGTCAATACCCTTTATTTTTGAATAAGTCGTTATTATAGCAATACAATAATGAGTTTAGTTTTAATTTGTTATATGCACATTAGTTAAACTTTTTCTTCTTTGAATATTCTTCATTGAGGTTTTTTTGAAGAAACTGGAACGTTCCCGAACATTAGTTGACATTTGTTTTTTGGCCTCTTCGCTTCCTGGGAGACTAAATCTGTCAGATTGAGATCTGTTAATTCTACTTAGATGACTGAAGGAGTGAGGGCAGGCTCCTCGTGAACTTCTCCTCCTGCCAATTCACTAATCTTATTACGCTGAAAATGTAAAGAATTGCACTGATGCTAACAAAAGTCTTTAGAGTTGTGTGTTTTAGTTACTTGTTAGATTCTGAGACTTTTGTTTCTTACGTTCTCATTTCTTTTTGTAGGGGTTTCAATTCTTTTCCTAACTTCAATCTAACGTGTTTTAAACATGTCTTCATGGTGGTTCATTGTTGTTTAGATATGGCAAACGTTTCCCTCTTCAACATATTCTTATTATGGTTTATCTTAATACATTAGAAAGTGTATATTAGCTTATTGTTAGTATTTATCATGCGCTCAACTATCTTTTTTTATGAATGTATTATATTGCTTTCCACGTTTAAGGTTCCTCTTCACTTGGTTCGTTTAACTTACAGGTTCTGCCATTTGCTCACATCTAACAATAAGCTAATTTTTTTTTGTTTACTAATTCAACATTCATAATACAAGTACTAACTTGTAAAAAGAATTTAACTGCTTTATTAAAAATACTTTTTATTTGTAACTTTGTAGTTAGTTATATGATGTTTGTTAAGGTATTAGTTCTACTACTACAGTTATCTATACAGTACGTAATTTAAGGTGGTTAATACATCCACAACAATCTTCGGAAAAATTTGAGTTCTTTTGAGGTATTCATAAAGCAATCAATCACAAAATTCAAATCCTGCGGTTTTCGGCAAATCACTGCAAAATGATCCATCTTATGACATTTTCATAGGCGTTTTACACTGAAATTGTTCTACATATCATCTCAACATCCACAGCACCACATGCAGTCAAACAACAAAAAAGCCTCAAAAAGTTAGCAGCGCACGTTTCCCCTTTATCACTCAGCCGACCTGACATTTTAGATGTAACTTTCGTACTGCAAAAGTGTGAAATGTCATGCTACACAATATGATTTCAACTAGAGAGTCTAAATATCTGTTAAGTTTTACTAAACTCAAATGAAAACTTTGCAAACTATTGCTTTCTTGGGTCGCACACTGGTTTATAGAAAAGAAGAAATCCTGATTTTCTAACAAAGCTAACAATTCACCCAAAAATCAAACAGTGGGACTCGGCAGCATGTCATTTTTTTATCATTTCGTTATTTGTACCTTCACGTTTCCAACTCACCTTCACGGGCTATAACTGAGTCTTCGGACATCAGATGTTGTTCTAGATTCCTTTGTTCCCGGTGGTTATGAAATTATCCACACCAGCGTTGCGATAAAAATAGAATTAAAGGGTAATTCCCTGAATCTGGGTGGTCTTTTAGTCAACTCAACATCGTGGACTCTGCTCATTTTCAACGATTATTTGTTAATTGTTCTAATTGATCGGGATAAAAGACAAGTTAGTAACAATTTAGGCTCAATCTGCTTTTCTGAAACAGCCACACATTCTGTATGGCGGGAATTTCATAATCTTTGCAATCCTTATGTTATTGAAATAGATTTTTATTCATTTTTACAAACGCGAAACCACAAATGTTTAGAGCGAAGCGGTGAGACGAAGAAACTTTAGGCAGCCGGAACTTCATAGCCAAACACATCGGCTGCGGAGGATTCTTCCTTCAGGGGAATCAAACAACCGACCTCTAGCTTATAAGGCAATGCTTCTAACCAGGGCTGGGAATTTCACGGGCCGGTCCGGCCGGCCCGGGCCGAAAATTTGGGAAGTCGGCCCCCTCAGGACCGAAAATTCAAAAAGTCGGTCCGCGTAGGGATAATTTTTGTGAAAAAATCGACTGATTT
>JAQGAV010000055.1:0-56978 GCA_034691345.1 Phasmarhabditis papillosa | reverse complement strand
CTAACTTAAAGAACTTACTTGTTTCATTCTTTCTATTAAATAGTAACTTTGATGGATTATTAATATAAATATTAATAATAATATTTAAAGCGTCAAAGTTCGTGGCGCGGCGGCGGCTTCTTATTTTGCCCGTTTCGACTGGCGTTCAAATGGCAAAATCAGTCCTGTTTCAGCGTATTTGCTGGAGAAGTTTTCGCGCATCAAACTTTTTTCGATTTTCAGCCCAGGTTGTTTAAGGGGGGAGTAGCTAGCCTAGCCTAGACCGCTTAAATCAAAAGCAAAGCGTTTCCTTCTTCTCCAAATCAAACCGAAGCCCGCATGGATTTCGGGTTACTGTAACTCTAGCTAGCTTGCCGCGGGGGCGCGGCGGCCCGGTTAGGCTCTCCAGGGTTTCACATATCTCTGCCTTCATTCACTGGTGGCAACATCATTGCAAACTTTTTGCCAACATTTTCGATTTTCATCTCAAACAAGCTTGCTTATGGGTTGAAACGGTCGCTAATGGAAGAAACGCATTTTGGCAGAAAACTTGCGAAATGGCCAAAATGGCAAGGGGGGGGGGGACTTCTTTGGAAAAGGGATGTGTCCGGGCCGGTCTGGGCTGAGTAATCTCAAAATAGAGTCATATCCTTCTGGACCCGACCTTCTTGAAAATTCCTGGTCGATGAATCCTTCCTCCAAAAGAGGATTGGTTTTTGGAAGTAAAAAGAGTAAAAACTGTTTGTTAATAAAATAAGTGCTTGAAATTTCACAGCATGCGTGAGGTTTGGCCAGTTCGGGCCGGCCCGTTTCGACCCCTCTATAAAAGTACTTGTTTTCCGGTGTTAAAAACTACACAAATATAGCTTATAAAATGAATTTAACCACTCTCTAGAAGGCTTAAATTCATCTTAACGAAGATAAAATGTTCATATCCGGGGATAAAGTGAAATGAGGATAAGCCAATAGGCATATTCTTATAAAGTCAAATGAATGCATTTTATTATTTAAATTAAGTTAATTTAGAATAAAAAGAGGGTGACAAGTTTGTAAATGTTGAACCTATTTACTTGTATAATACTCCTTATTTAAGTAAAAGAACAACATTTTGACTTTTCCGAAATGCAAATATTTTAGTGCATAAAGCACTTGTACTTTACAAAAGTTCGAGTTATTTTGCTCTTTTTGAATAAACAGAGTTATTTAAGACCTAAGATGTCGTCGGCATATCTTCGTGAGAAACTTCCGTAATTTACAAACTTTTAGGGGAATAGTACAAAGAATTCAACGATCGTCTGAGGCCCCTTTTGCGAGCACCGTGCCAGCATCTGGCGGCTACTCTCCATTCAATATCGTACTTTGCAAGTACGCGCGTGCGATTTGCCTGCAGGCGCGGTGTTAAAAATCCTTCAAATACGCAAGTAACACTCTATTATTACTATCGGCGCGGACTATATTCAATACTGATTTCTAAAGTGAAGTCTATAATAATATTTGTATAAATGTTTGTTGATTTGTTGTAGTAGGGGCTAACTACTGCAATGCGTATCGCCAACACAAAGAGATAGATCTTTTCGTTTTCTTTCATTTTCTCAAATCTTCTCAAATGTTTAAAGTCTTTTCTCCTTTTTACATGAGCATCATTTTGAAAAAGTGAAAAGCTCAGGAAGCGCGCTCGATTTTCATTTTAAATCGCTGGTCCCCCTCACTAAGAATGAATGTAGCAACTGTCTCGACCCGAATCATATAGCCAAGTCAACTAAACACCACAAAAAGTTATCATTTTTGTTCGCAGAGAAAATATATTGTCGCCGCCACGAGCGCCGCGGTGTTAAAAACTAAGAGCCGGCGGACATATTTATGAAATTGCAGAGAAGCTTTTAGTTAAGATATTTATAACAATGGATTTTGCCAAGGTGTTATGGAAGCTTAAAAAGTGTCTGGTATATTCCGTAGAAACCTTTAATAGTATAGAAGGACGATGCCGCGCTGAAAAGCGAACTGTAAGTTAGATATGCAGGTTACTGTAGCTGGTATACTGTAGTTAGTTAAGCTTATGACGCAGCTTCACTTCAAAACAATTGACTCATTACATTAATAACATTGATGAGGAGGATTTTAAGAGTGCATAAGTTTAAAAATAATAAACTTTTTATTTAAAAGTATAAATGGAGCGTGTTTTTACTACTGTAGAATGTGTTTTGCGAGTTTTTGAACGCCTGCGGGCGGAACAGGAAAAAAACAAGTTCTAGTGATGAAAAGGCTCAAGATTAAACTAATATTGTGAATATATTTATATTTATGTTTGCCTGTTCAAAACAATATAAATATAGAGAAAACATGTTTGTAGCGACTGAATGAATAAATGAATAAATGCAATTTAACCAATCAACACAAGGAATGAAAACCAGAGGATTTTAGTTGTTATAAAAACCTGGGATTAGTATCCATAAAAACTAAAGTTTCCTAAGACTTTGTTTTATATTTTGTTTATTGCTGTGAAGTTGTAAATTTATATATGTATAAACCTGTGACACTTAAAGAGATCAATGAACCAAGAACTTGCAAAGGAAGCATCAACAATCAGAGAGACATAATCTTGAATAGTGAATAAATTATAATAATTATTATTATTATTATCATTATTCTAAACCTGCATAAACTTGTAAAAGGAATGTCGGTTCACTTCCCTAAGCCTCTCATAACTTACAAAGCATTTCTTTACACTAACAGTTAGAAACTAACAAAAGTAGCTTCAGAAATCGAATACACTAACTGATATCTAGATATTTAATAAATTTCAATATTGAATAAAGAATACGTAATTTTCCAGCACCACGTTGTATTCTATACCTCCGCTACTGCTTAAAAACGTAGGTATGAATAATGTCGACCTCCTAGGAAGATAATCGTACTATCACAGTTACATTCACTGCTAACCTTGGAACTGCATTATCAAAGGTTAATCCTAAACTCTAATTAACTATTCCCCTCAGGACTGGAATTTTGCAAAGTTTCTTCCTCATAGCGCAGTTTTATGATGAAACTCTGTATTACAGTAACCCGGTGATTCTCGCAGCGAAAAAGTTCCTGGATATTTACCAACGAAACAGGCTAAAACAGCCTTAATGTTACAGTTATTGTTCTTAAATTAAGTAGTTTATTCTGTAATTTAGGCCTAAATGTCGACTAATTCTACAAAAGTTCAGTTAGTTCATCGTTTTTTAAGAGTCATGAGACCGCCGTAGAGGAAAAGTGACGCCGGCGTAAGATAAAAAGAGTAGCGGTTAGTTTATTTTGAGTATACTCTGCACTTTTGGAATTCGGCCAGAAACTGAACCAATGACCGTTTGAGGTCGGAGCTCATTGAATTCCCCAAATCCTATTCTAAGGTTGTGTATAAATTTTTTATCACTTTAATAAAGCAACCGTTTTTTAGTGTAATAATTTAGAGTTTAACAAGTTTGTTAAACCATTTTCAAACTTCCTGGTTGTTTTTGGTTAAAACTTTTTCAATGTTTAGTGAAATGTCCCAAAACTAGCTTCCCGGCGCGAAATCCTCGGTGTTAAGTGAAATTTCTTCCTTTTCTTGAGAACATTCTTTTCGAAATGAACAGAGCTCTATCCAGTGTGATGAAAGATAAATGATTGCTCATTTAAGAAAACGAAAGCCGAGAGGCTTTCATAGAAATGAACACATTGTAATAACAAAAATATATATAAATATAGTAAATTACAAATTCTAGGTCGGCGGAGCATTGTTAAAGTAACAGGATGTCATAAAGTTTTGAATCTGTTTCTAGAAAATGGAAGAAGTCTTCTATAGTCTGTAACAAGAAAAAGGCTGCAAGGTGCGGTGTTATAAATCCAAAAAATACGCATCTGACACCCTATTATTACTTTCGGCGTTGACTATAGTATTTAAAAGTTGTTGAACACATTTTCAAACTATAAAACGCCATTTCTCAAGTTTGCAACATAAAACGATAAAAACGTGATCGACCAAATGATATTTCGCAAAATTAACTCAAATACCAATTATATTTATGTGGAAAACAATTTAAAAGGAAAGATTTTGAAATTGAATTCTCGAATTTTAAGTAGCAATTCAGTTATGAATTCGTAAAAAGCTTATGAATTCAATTATATTTTTAATTAACTTAAATATAATATCCAGCTGAGGTCTGTTTGACAATGAAAATCGCCGTGGAATACATTTAAATTAGTGCAGGTATATTCGAAGATCAGTTTTAGTATTCAAATGGGACGAGGTACGTGATTTCATTAAGGATTTCGAAAATGGACCGTTATTTTCTCAGAACTTAGAATTGTGTGATTCAAGAAGAATAATGGAGTGTTACTTGTGTATTTTAAGGAAATTTTGCGTATATTTTCGGTATTCGAATACTTTCAGAGCCATTTTCAATGAGATTCTTTTTTTAACACTCCATTATTACTCTCGAATCGAACTATATACTGTGTACCTTAATGTTAGAAGGAACTATGGAAAGGTGTGCCGGAATTTATAAAGAGCATTGAGTAGGTATGTACCAAAGACTAGATTTCCAGCACAGTATTCTCGCGAGAGGTGGTGTTATAAAAAAATGAATGTACTTTTAAAGAAAAAGCACCAAATCCACTGATATTCCATTCATTTTATATAACACTGCTGCTTCACAAAATTCTGCGCTGAAAACATAGTTCTGCAATATTTCAATAAAGTAAGTAAAACTACGTCTATATATCTAAAAACAACATAGAATGTATAAGTTTGTACTATTATATTTAACCACTAAGAATTTAACATATATTTTAACAATTCTAAGATAAAATCAATGGTGGCGGGTAATTTGTCTTATTTGCATAAATAGCTTAGTTTAGGTAGCCGAGCATTGACCGCCATCCTACGTTTACATAATAAAAAGAATGTAATAATAATAATAATTTGTAGTTTAATTCCCATAATTGGCAGGTTTCATTTTGATAAAAGGGATTATTTTGCTCCCCTACTGACGCCTTTCAGCCTGTCCATTTAAACTACAGTAACCCGGGAAGAGGCGGGGCTTAGTCCGAAAAAGGCCCGCGAATTGTGAAACTTCAAATCAATTGGCCAGCGAGCCGAAAAGGCTCGGCTGCCGCTGCCACCCAGCGACGAATCAAAAAGCACGTTACAGCTTGAAGAGGAATACATACAAATAAACAGATACAGTAACCCGAAGTGACCAGAACGGCCCGAATTTGGAATGGATATTTTTGCTGTGAGATGCGTTTATTTGATTAGGAAGAGCCTAGCACTTATTTTGAAATGAATGACTGACACGGCATCTTCCGCTTTCGGTTATTATTTTCCGGTACGCGGCGACAAATTAGCTAATTTTTATGTAGCTCGCCTACTATTTATGGTTTTCTGAGCTGAAGGTATCGTTTTTACAGAAATTGAAAAACCTTATTCTCTAAGAAAAGTTAACTTTTCAATCTAATCGATGGTATTTATAAAGTTATATGACGCATTTAAAGGTCGGCAACAATAAAGGACTGCACTTGTGACAGGAGGATTACTGTATTTGAGTCGTAGCGCGAATTGCCGGTACCTGGGGCAGAATAAACCAAAGGTTATCAGTGATAGTGAAGAATGGTACATTTACGATTGAAAAAAGAAAGACTTAAAAGAGTTGCAAATATAGAGATATTACAAACGATAGATATATCACCAAATCCATTAAGTTTATATTTACTGTATTCAGCGCCGTTCTTCCCCTCCAGGATACTGCTCTTGTAACAGACTATATCTATACAAAGTATTCATCTTAAAACAAACAATATAAGACAATAAAACAAGTAAAACTTACTAAATTAAAATAAAACGAGATGGTTTTTAATGGAATTTGTTTCTCTAAAAGTTTCTTTTACTTCGAAACAGTGAAATTGCAAATAGCTAAACTGTGGCAGCGAAGATGCGCAGACCACTTCAAATAAGATACTTTTTCTGCTGGAAAAGATAAAACCAACACTAAGTCAAAGTCAATTTACTCTTCAAAACTCAGCAAAGGATTGAGATTTCGATATCTGAAGCTAGGCTCCGCCCCTTTTCAGCTAACGAATTAACCATCTTGGAGGTCCGGAGACTAAAAGGAATAACGAAGCTATATTTATTTAAATAAGGAAGTTTAAAGGCCTGAAAATGTCATAAGCATTTGTATCCGCGCGCGTAAATTGAGCTAGTTTAATTGAAAATGACAAGTTAGGTATTAAATCTTAAAGAAAACTAATAGTTTCAAATAATAAATGTTTTTCTCCATATTTTACTGTAATTAGTTCAGTCATTTTCTGTTTTAACCAGAAATCCATTAGGATTTTATAATAAAATTTAAAATAATTGAGAAATCGCGGAAAGCAAAACATTTTTTATTTTCATTCATTTTTTCTAAGCAAGGGAAAGTATTTCGCATAAAAGTAAAACAAAATTAAATTAGGTGTAAAGTTAGGCTGAAATAGTTTGAGTTTGATTAATATTAATATTAATAAAATGGGGGGCGGGGCCTAATTTATGTTAAATAGTAGAGAAGACCTCCCAACGGGTCAACAAAATCAAATAAAAAAGGTCTTTCACCAGCGAGAGAACGGGCTGTGCACTGTTTTTAAGAGAGATGCAGAGACAGTCCGATGGAGGGACCCTGTCGGTCAAAAATAAAAATGACACACAGAAAGAAAAGTAAGGTAAAGAAGACTTTGTGAGTAAGAACAGAGGTTTTTTTAGTAGAAAGGAGGTCGGACAGAAAAGGTAAGAAGAGGTGTATCAAAGGTAGCGCTGTTAAAGAAAATAAGTGAAGAAGACACAGTCATAGTTACTTATGAAGATAGCGGCAAACTAAATGGAAGAGGTTATTTTGTAGAATATCCAAAGATTAAGACTGTAAATGGTAGGTTTTGGCAGGTATTCAAGTTAGCGGCAAACTTACTTGGTACCTTATGAAACTCACTTTACTATTATAGTCCGATTCGAGAGTAATAATGGAGTGTTAAAAAAGAATCTCATTGAAAATGACTCTGAAAGTATTCGAAAACCGAAAATATGCGCAAAATTTTCTTAAAATACGAAAGTAACACTCCATTATTCATCTTGAATCACACTATAGAATAAAGGGCGTTTCGAGACCTAGAGCGCTACTTTGGCTGTAAATTCTTATAGAGTGATACCGTAAAAAGTTGTGAGCAGTTTTGATTCATGTTTTGAGAATGCGGTTTAATATATCTGCAGACTGGGTTCAATAAATAATGTATTGATTGATTTTTAAGGATGTCTAGAATCTTTTAAGAAACAAAATAAAAATATTTGTCACATCTGACTTAAAGCACGTTACCGAATAACAATAAGCTTTACCTAGAAAGTGTTAAACCATTCAATGATTGAACCCACGGCAGACGGACATTTTGGTCACGGCAACTTCTTGCGTATCTGTTTGATATTTTAAACTACACCAGCGCGGTGCTGAAAAAGAAGTGGCGAAACCCCGTCCGGCAGCCGGCGATTTTGCCAACCTTGTCTGCGCTTTTCTATCATTTAAATGTTAAAATAAAGCAGAAAAGATAAAAAGATAATGATTTAAACACCAGAAAACAGAAAATGAAACGGGCAATGAAAGTTTATAGGAGATATTCCTTATAAACAAATTTTAGAGTGACTAATTTTGGGCCCTAAACGTGAGTGGGGTCTGGTAAGCACTAGGAACGAATAGTTAATTTTAAAAAGTTTCTTACTATTTACTTTTGAATAGTTACTTTATTTAAAGAACGAAACGTCTAGATTTAAATTAAAATTTCAACTTTTGGAATGTTTTAGATGATTGTCTCTTTGTTATGCTGGTCAAGAACGGTATAAACTCAAACTTTAATTAGGTCTAGAATTCCTTAAACAACCATTTGCTAACCATCAGCCTTGAACTTTTGAATCTTTCGAACTTCTATAATTTCTATATTTCAGTTTGCTTTTCTACTTAGTCTAATATTTAATGGATTTTACTAGAAGGTCGTCTTATTTTATCCTTCTTTGGGTCAAAAAGATCTGTCTTATTGATATTATAACTAGATGCTGAGAGAGTCTAGACATAAACCTCAAAGAGAACCCGACCAAAATTCATAAAAAGGTAAATATACACACAGAAAATAAACAACTGTGAGAATTTAGTGGTACGGTAGGCGTCGATAATATTTCCGAAAAGTACGCAATATATTCTCGAATTCCGTCTTGTTACGTACTAAATTCGAATTAATGGCCCGGCTTCCGGTTTGAATCAAAAACGATTTTGTATTCCAGGAATTTGAATAAAACTTATAGTTTTACTAAATAATTTGCAAAAATATTAAAATATGATGAAATTGAGGAAATATTCGCGAGTCTTATAGGTTTATAGCAGAAGATTGTGATTATCTTCGAGGAAAAGGAACGATTTAAGGCAATTTAGTTAATTCAAAAGAAATTCTAATAAGTTATTTAACATTGTAAAACTATAAAGAATAGCATTCTAATTATTTTGTAACAATAATAATAGTTAAAATAAAACAAATGTATATAACATAATGAGAAATTGAAGGGTTTAAGGCTGCGGGTTAAGAGGTCAACCGAAATACACTAGGAAACGTCATTCGAGAACACCAGATGACGGATTTATTCATAATAATTAGATTATTTAAATATTTGGATTAATAAAATAGTATTTTAGCAGTATCGAGTGGATAGAGGAAACGGATATGTGTTAAAAAAACCTCGTGAGTACGAAAAGTAGTATCAAATGTTGAAATGTAAAGGTTTGATCGGTTTATTCGAAATGCTTTTACAAAATAAATATGTTTTGAAAATAGGTATTCGTCTCTGATTCAAGTTTTTTTCTTACAACTCAATAATAAACTTCTATAAAAGCTACCTGTAAGACTATATATAGTAGTTAAAACACGAAGTTTAAAAGCATAATTAACAAATCTATAAATTTAGTTGAAACATATTAGTTTCATAAGTTTCAGTCTCAAACTATATTCTAATATAATAGTCAGCACTTTTTACACGGTTTGTTAAGATAAAAGAGTTGCGCGGCTTTCCTTTAGCAAGAGATTGAGAGTGCAAAGTCCAAAACTAGACCATTTAGTAAAATGAATAATTTTATAGTAGAATTCCCATTTTATTATAAGAATTATAGAGTAATAATAATAATAATAATAATGTTATTTAATCATTTCATTTAATATCTTGACGGGTTTCGAAACCCTCAATCGAAATACAACCAA
Source organism: Phasmarhabditis papillosa (assembly GCA_034691345.1). Taxonomy (NCBI): domain Eukaryota; kingdom Metazoa; phylum Nematoda; class Chromadorea; order Rhabditida; family Rhabditidae; genus Pellioditis; species Pellioditis papillosa. The sequence goes on along the minus strand of JAQGAV010000055.1, from coordinate 47,720 downwards.
TCTCAACATATCAGTTTTAATAACGACTAAATGGTTGTAATAGAAACATAATGTTTATTAATCCTAATAAATAAAATGTTTCGTTTAAGAACATTGCAACATTATGTCTTTTTTAAATTTCGCGCCGCTGCTTGAAATACGTGTTTTGATGTTTATTTGCGTATAAACCGATGTTTGGGGGCTCGAAAAAGGGAATTTCGCCGCCGATGTGCGAAATTCTAGCCAAGAAGGACTGTAAGAAAAATAAATAAGAAAGAAACAAGAAGGACTGAATCGGAAATAGACCTTTAAACATTCCTTTAATAAACACTTGACGGCACCTTTGAAGTTCGAACTCACAGAGACGCGGTGTTGCAAAAAGCAGCCGCGGGTTAGTTATATTCAAAAAAAAAGTTATATTCAAGTTATAGTAAAGTTACAGAGTGCTGAAACTTTATTAAAGTCTTGTACATGAAAGAATGGGTTATCCCTGTTTTAGATCGGTAACGCAGTCTCAAAGTATCGGGAATGTTAAAGGCTTCTGAATAACACTTGAGGGACTCGCAGTAACTAACAGAACTATTTTGAACTAAAAATTTGCAATTATTTAAAATAGTTCCGTTTTATGCAGTTTTGTTCAGTTTTCTGGGGTCCCAGATTTGCTAAATAGTGCGGTTTCCATTTATTTTACCAAATACTACCATCAACAGCAAATGGGTGCAGTATTGGAATGAACTCAACTATGCGACTACGGTTATTTCGAAGATCTCCAGCAAAGCAAAACTAAAGAAGGTTACTGTAACCAAACATCCTTACTGTCGTGTTATCTCACTGCTGAGGTAGCGGCGTTTAGAATATTACAAAATAGCAGATGTGATTTTATTTTCCAATGAGCGCGTGGACTCTAAGCCTGGTAATCCGAAATTTATTAGAATCTTCGATCCGCTCCGAGCCGACAGCAATACCTTATCAAAATAGGATAACAAGGAATTCTAAGAGGGTTTGTGGAGTTAGATTTAATACTGTATTAAAGGACTGTTCTTGGTTATGGTAGCAATGTTAATTAAAAAATACGGTACTGTAGACCTTTAAACTCTTAGTTTGTAATTCTCCGTGTCGATTGATAGATAAAACTTAATTGCTTAAATCATTTCTAGAAAGATATTTCAGTTCTTTGAAATAGAATTGTTCTTAACTAAGAATGAGCGCGAAATGTAAGTAACTGGCTTGTTATAAAGCTATTGGGAATTATAGTTTGAGTCAACAGTGAGTGCTACCTGTTAATTTCGCGTATATTTTCGTTTTTTCGAGAAGTTTCAGAGCCAAAGCCAGATTTGTTTTTAACACTCCATTGTTATTATTGAATTCAACTATATTCCATTCATTTAGATGTAATATACCCAGTAGCATACCATTCTCCTGCTCTAGGTACCGGGATGAACTATATAGTCTACAACAAACAAAAGACCTCAGAGCGCGGTGGTATACATAGGCTTCCGCAATTACGTATTTGTCTTTTTCTGGACATGATACAAAATAAAACTAGTACAGTAGTATTTTTCGGACAAAGACCCATATAATGAAAGTATAATTTTGTCACAGCATGAGCGATTTTTGAAACCTTAAACAACACCGCTCACTGCAGTCTTTGTTGTAATGGACTATACCCATGCCCATACCTTTTTATTAAATCTTGTGATATTTAATGTTGGGTGGTCTCTAGCTACTTGAGTTTCGGTTTACATTGGGCTAAGCCCAATTTGACCTGGCAAACAGCCAACTCTCTTTTATTAAACAAAAAACAGTGTGAAAGGACCACACACAGCGACAAATGACCCCTCTGAAATTCAATCGATTACAAAATAAATATACAAATATGAATAAAACCGTGCTGATTAGCTTAAATAGTTTCTAAAATAGAATATATTGAAACTGTTAACTGCGGCAGTTTAGTTGAATAGTTTGCAACTGCGCGAAAAAAGAGCCTTGCACCTGGCGTGAATAGACCGTTTTATAGTTGAAAAAAGCCGAAAAGCCTTAGAAAAACAGAATTTCATCGAAATTTCGAGATTTCAGTTTCAGTTAACATATGTTACTGTATAATAAGTTTTCTTTTATACTATAGTCTGTATCAAACGTTATGTTTTCAGAATAGTAGGCTGTAAGAGGCGGTGGATTAAAAAGAATATAATTTTAAAGAAAGGACCCCCATCAGATTTAACATTAATTTTTATATAACACCGCTCTTCCAAAAAATACAGTGCTGGAAACGTAGCTCTTTGTGCAGACTATTGTTGATACTTTAAATTTTTAATTAAACCAACTAGTTCGTTATACCGGTCGTCCCGGTTAATTATACACTATCTTAAAACATAAAGTTTCCGTGATAATATTTATTCTATCTTTAATACTTTTTCATTTGCCCATTAATTTCACCCGGTGGTCTAAAACCTTTTCTGGCACAGTGATATTACTCACTCGAAATGACCCTTCTACCATACAACAAAAGTGCCAAAACATATTCAAAATAACATTATTTTGTCATTTAAAAGAGAATACACACACAAATAACTAAATATCGATTGTATTTACGAGAAGACAAAAACGTCATTTTTTGTCTGACTATCAAATAGACACTCTTAATGGTAGGGGGAAGATATTTGGGAATATATAGTCGTCAAAGGCGGACCGGCTATCGAGCTGGGAATTTCGGCCCCGCCGATTTAGACAAAATTGTAGGTAAACGTTGTCAGAACACGAAAAACCTCACATTTCAGGAACTTTTGAAGCTTTTTGGGAAAGCTTATACTATAATTACATAGAAAGTTTACTGCTTCTGTATTTGGATTAGATCTATAGTCTGTAGCAAAAGGGAGGTTTCCAGAACTGTTAGATTAAAATCAATGTACTTCTGAAGAAAAGCTCCCAATCGACCGATTATAAGTTCATTTTAATGTAGCGGCTCTGCTCTCCAGCATAACAGATTATATAGGGTTTCCACTAAGTAAACTAAAAAACACTAAAATACCTAAATATTTCTATTATTTCAAGTTAGCCTCCTTTTCTACACAATCTTATCGTTATTTTCTCACATTCGAATTATTGATTTCTATTTTAGCCCTCTATTTTAGAATTGCATAACATAATGTGTGGTTAATTGGCAGTTAAGATAGGTTACCAGGGGGGTCCCAAGGACCAAAAAAGAGACAAAATTAAATGTAAAAGGTCAGGGACATAGGCTGATAAGAGTAAACAAAAATAGCTAGTGAGAAAGTTTATTAAATAAGTGAAGGTTATTTAAATATGGGGAGGTATTGTTTATAAATGTGGAAAATAAGGGAACAATTGTATTTTTCGTAAGAATTTGAGGTTTGAGGAATTTGAGGCTTAAAATTATAAAAGTTAGTAGCTTGCTAACCTTAATCGAAATGAACTTTAAAAGTTTATTTTCATTAAAATAGTAAAGTTCACTAAATTTAGCGAAACATATGACTTACAAATTAACTTTCCAAATCCTAATTTATAATCAATATACGTGATCATCTTTTCAGTTTATTCACTAACCTGCTGTACTCAATCGGTCTCAACACGAAATCGTCTCAAACTGCAGTTGCACTTGCGGGTTACTGTAACAAATATGTTTGTTCAATACAAAATATGACTAGAAATTGAAATTGCGAAGATTAGTTAAAAGTTATTCGAACATCTGGCTGAGAAGGAATTAAAAAGAGCTGTAAGAGCGACTTTGACACAGAGAGAACTATAGATATACGGAGTGAAATATGACAATTTAGAATGCAAAAAACACCGCTGCGCCGATCTGCCCGGACCGGCCAAAAAGGCTGAGTAACTGTCGAAATAGTAAAAAGTAGACTACGTAATATGAAATGGCAGAGACACATGGGAATCTAAGATGTTTAGTGCAAATGCTATGTCGAAGTGAGTTAGCATGATTATAAATATATTAAGAGTATGTAAATCTCTATAAAATAAGCATCATGTTTCGTGCACCCGAAGACTTAATGTTAGAAAGGAGTCGTCCTTGCGCAGAAGATTCCCGAATGAATGGCCTAAGCCCTGCATTGAAGAAATCTACTATTATTGTGATACGAGTGATACAGGAAATACAATAATTTAAGCATCCCATTAAGTTTTATGATAGTTAGATTTGGTTAAATAGAAACTATCTATTGCGTACTCGTTTTTTGGCGCGGTATTATTTTGGCCCGAATTGCAAACACTTGAAAATATACTTTGGTAGCGTTAGTTAACGGTCAACCTACTTCAATAAACTTGACAACATGCAGAGGATAAATCGCAGGATCTCAATTTCCTGGGGTTCGCCTAGCCCATCTGGTAAATCTGCCCCATAAGATATATTTTCTCTGCTCAGGAGTAGACTGGCCCCGGCCGGGCTTTTTACTCTTTCGAGAACCCGTCTAATCAGAAGAGTGGTCTCCGGGTCCTTCCATTTCCTCCCCTTTTGGATTCTTCCTAGACCATAATTTCTTCCACTCGACTGCCTATTTCTTCTTGGAATTTAAGTGAATTTCTCAAACGGAAGTACCGTATTCGCTTCCGAATTCCACAAATCTCCTTCTATTTGTTTAGAAGTAGCCCGTTAAGAAGTCAATTTGCTTAGCTTAGGCTCTTCTGCTTCACTGGTCAGCTCAGTCCTTTGATTAGGATTTTATTTTGTTTCTGAGACACCAACCGTTAATAACAGAAAATGCATTACCCAACTACAATTGAAAGAGAAATTCGTTAACTTTAGATGGAAATTTGGAGTGGAGGGAACGCAAATTGTAGTTGGAACCGTTCTGGATTCTCAGCTCAAGGCAAAGCTGGTTACCGGCCCGGCTTGAAATTTTGAAACCCAGGCCGGGCCGCGCCGACCGGATAGCCACCTCAGGGCTACAAAAGGCTGGAAACCGGCCCGGCCTGCAATTTTGAAAACCGGGCCGGGCCGGCCAGATAGCCAGCTCTGGCTCAAGGTAATGAAAGACCCAAAAATGTAATTAGACTGGGCATAATACTGGAATATTTGGCGAGTAATGGCAGTGATGTGAAAATTGGATCCAGCTTTGGCGGTGAATATCTTGGCCAAAAACATATTTAGCTAAACATTCAACTCTAAAAAGGTTTAGTTTCTCTAAATGCTATTCCAAAGATTTCGCTGCTTATCCACCATTCCAGTATGACTAACATCCCTTCGCATTAACTCTTTTCTAGTTATGAAACACAATGAAATCTAGTCAGATATCTAGGTTAGACCACCGGGTGATTTATTCTTTTTTTCTATTTTTTCTATTTATGCAAAGAATAGCTGTGTTATTACTCACAACTGTTACACCTATGGGAATCCCAATTCAAAATCAAGAAATATTAACAAAATAGGGCAATTTTGCTGGTTAAAAAACTATTCTTAACAAGTTACTTAGCTGACTTCAAAGGTAAAGTGGCTGTGTTAAAAAATGTGAAGGCTCATTTTGTTGTTGCAACAGTTTTCCCTTGAAAATTTGTTATATGAGCAACTATCTTATAAAAACAAGCAGAAAAAAGACACGTCCTTCATACTCTTTAACAACAATATATACAAAAGTGAGATTCGTTAAGAAAAAGTTGATATTTGTCAAACTTTGGTTATTTTTAAAACACTTGGTCTTATATTTTGGTACTCTCTTGAATGTTAAAGTTCAACTAAGAAATAATAGAAAGTTCAAGAAAGTAGTAAAACATTTAAAGGTCTGAACAAGCACGCGCGAGCGGCGCTCCAACTCAAACACGGCTTCAGCACGCGCCTACCGTATACCGCCAATGAAATGGCTGTTTTTAGATCACTCGCTAGGTTTCGGCCGGTAGTTTTGGGGTTCTTTTTGTTATTGCCTACCTTAGATTTCGTTTATTAACTTTATAATCCGAATTTAATGGAAAATCGGCCAGTTAAAAGTAGACAGAAATATATAATATTAAACAGAAATAGTTGTGGGGTTTCGGAGAAATAACAATCTGAAGTTAGGTGAAATCATGATAATAATCAAGAATTAGAACGTTTTATTAAAAGAAAGTGTTGGTAGCAACCAGAACAATCAGTTGGACTGACTTGTTAACCGGGCCCATTTCTTCAATTTCTTCAATTTTCTTCTTTCTTCAATTTCAAAAGTCCAACAATAATTTGTTTGACGAATATGAGAAAAGTAGTAAGAGACACGGCTTGGCGCGCCCTAAGCCAAAGGACAGAGCAAATTCAGATTGCCAAATCTTGAAACTGAATCCGTATTTTACAAGTTACAAAATAACAAAGGTTATAAGGTGAACACAATTCAACAAAAACTAGTCTTTTAGGCGTTTGGTTTCAAATAAGGATAATGTTCTTTGACTAAGTGTTAGGCCGCTAAGCTTAGCTTCCTGTAGTTTATCTATACTAACAAACATAAAGCTAACAGTTTGGTCAGTTCACTGATGCGACTATAATTCGTATATAATACAATAGAACTGCCGTGACTGGTCATCTTAAAGTTATAATAAATAAAATAGTATGTTAGATACTGGTTATGCACCTAGCTATACACCTCCTACCACACTAAAAACGCTAATAATTTGAATTGCGCGCCAATAACCGACTAAAAACCAACGCTCAAACAAGTTACGTTAGCTAATATTTAGCGTTTTCGTAACATTCACTACTCGTAGTTTGGAATTTGCCATAATTTCGTGCGTAAAATGTAAAAAATGTAAAAATAGAATTTCTTAACATTAAACCTATACGATAAACAAGATTTTTAACGCGAATATTCAAATTTATTGCGTAAATATAATGAAAGAAAGGCATTCAGAGGGACCTTTAGAGAATTCTAAGAAGAAAAAAAGTGTCATCAGGTTAGAACATTTAGTATTTGTAAAATAAACAGAAAGAATCATAGGATTAGAACATGCTATATGTACCATTAGTAGTATAGTGTGATTCAAGATGAATAATGGAGTGTGCGTATTTTAAGGAAATTTTGTGTATATTTTAGGTTTTCGAATACTTTCAGAGCCATTTTCAATGAGATTCTTTTTTTAAACACTCCGTTATTACTCTCGAATTAGCATCAAGGAGCGGTGTTAAGTGCAAATAGAAAGAAATTGTTCAAAAGTACATTCATTATAATTCAGCACCGCCTTTCTCCAGGATACTTCGCTGGTAACCTTGCTTTTGCTATATCCTAAAATAAGTATCTGAGGAAATCTACATAGGCGCTTTTTAAATATCTCTGTATTATCAAAATTAGCGTAGCGTATATAGCTGACGGATGAATCGTTTGCAGGGGTGTACTGTAGAATTTAGAAGGAGCGCGAAAATCAAAAGGAAATATACAAGTAACCGATATAAATATGCGCTCGCATTTTAACAAATAGACCTTTAGCTGCAAGTGATCCTTTCGTCGACTATAAACCTTATCCTAATGATGAACTTTAGTTGCTTTCAATCTAAATGTCTCTATAGAACATTTTATGTACCTGCCTTTCATAAGAAACACGTGGCTGATCTTCACCTTTTGCCTTTCTAAACTTAATTTTAATAATTTTCCTCTAAACTCCGAATAAAATGCATTATTAAAGTAATTTTACACAAGTGTTATGTGATTAGTAAGGAAGCGGCCGCAACTGAGAAATTCAACGCCTTTTAGTAGAGAATTCTAGGCATTAATTGGCTTGTTTTTAGAGAAATTTAGAAAAATAAAGAAACTCAAGTGTTTTAGAAGGAAAGAACGATGAGGAGGATAGACAGGAAGAGCAGAGCTTCGCTGGGCCGGGACAGACCGGTCTGCACCTGTCTGGAGAGTTCTGTAAGTAATTGTCTTGAAAAGGTTTGTAAGTTTCAGTTTTTCAGTTAAAGGTTATAACTAGAATCCGAACGGGGTAGCTCATTTTGGAATCAAAATATACACTAAAATAGTTCCTGAATCACGATCGGAGCTTATGATCAGTATTTAGTAGCTTAGCTATTAAATAAATTAAACGAGAAATCAGTTGTTTCATTCTATATTTTATATAAAATGTTAGGTTTGCAGCACAGTATCCTGGAGAACAGCGGTGTTAAATAGCATTGAATGGAAAGCGGTAGATTGAGGGCCTTTTCTTCTAAGGTACATGTATTATATGTAACACCGTCCCTTCCCAGGATAATGGGCTGGAACATAGCTCCTAATACAGGCTATAGTTTAGAAATTATGAAAAAAAGAAGAAGGACTATTATAAAATCACAGATATTGAAAACCAGTACAATTCATAAACACTCACTTTACTATAGTCTATGACAAACAAAAGACCTCAGAGCGCGGTTGTATTCTTCCACAATTTCGTATTTGTCTTTTCTGGAGATGATACAAAATGAAACTGGTACAGTAATATTTTCCTGACAACAAACAAAAAATTGCGCATCGAACCATATAGTGGTTTTCCAATTTTGCCACAGATCGAGCGATTCTAATAACCTTAAACAACACCGCTCACTGCAGTCACTTTTTTGTTATGGACTATATTACTGATAGAGTTTTTAGAAACTCTTTGACTTCAGAAACCCAAAAATCAAAAGCCTAATTATAAGAGAATTTAAATGTTGCAAGTTATAATTTCTTTGTTGCTTGCATCCTAAATGAGTTTAGGCTTCTTTAAGTTCTATTAGGTATTCTGAGAATTCTAATCTGCCACCAAAGAGTTATAAAATGCTCCGAAATTGCTATTTGGAATATTTTCTGCTTTAAAAAAGTAATATTGGAAATGAAATGAAGTAATTTAATTGAGTGGAAATACGGCAATATAAAGGTGTCTACAGAAACCCCCATATTCTCTCAGAAAAACAATAAATTTAGAGGAAATGTGGGGATTTATGGCTAAGAAAGAAGGATTTTTAATGTTATTTGGATATTTAAACTATTTATAGTCCATCTCAAGGCCTAGCTTTCCAGCGCGGTATCACGGGCGGGCGCTGTTTTATAAAAAATGAATGTACTTTTGGTGAAAATGCACCACTTCGAAGGATTTTAAATTCATTGTTTATAGCACTGGGCTTCGCTTTTGATACCGCGCTGAAACCAAGGTCTTGAGATGAACTATAACTATGTAGGATTCTTATTCAAGAAGAGTTTAGTAGCAGCAGTTTTGTAAAGTTCTGAGGTCTACATCATCTATGGAAAGTTAAGCTTTTCTTACTAAGAAAGGAGTATTTCCAAAGTTATATGAAATTGGAACAGTTTACAGGAAAAGATCCTAAATAATAGATTTTTTAAAAGTTAGTTTATCAGCATGACAACACGTGTAACACTACGCGCTTCAATTGAAACCAATAACCCTACTACTCAGCCAAAGCAGATCGAACAACAAGCGATCAAGGAGAGCTATAACGAAAGCCTTTATCACAGATGCTTCTACTTTAATAATTTTACGTTCTCTGGGACTTCAAAAAGCTCCCGGATCCCAAATATCCGTTGTTCCATATAAAGTATGAAGGAACGGTTTAGCATTAAACTTTCACACCGCGTCTCAGGACTATCTTTTGGAGTAGACTAAACTCTCTAGCTTCGGCTCCAAACAAGGTAATCCCCCCATAGCATCCCCCTATTCTAAACTTGCAAAGACTAATTTCGCCGGTTTTGTGCGAATCGCATCTTTTGTTATGGAATTATAAGAACCCTCAACACCGCAAAGAATGGCGCTTCAAAATGAATTCAATTTAATTTTGTCGCTGAATTTCGATTCAATTATTTAATTTTAAACAATTATATTATATACGGCAGTGTGTGACAACAAAGAAGACTCGGCTCACTTTTGAATTTTGGCCAAAACCGGGCAAAAAAGCGAAGTTAACAGCCTTAAGAACTAAGAGTTTGCAGGAAAATAGAAGCTCCGAGGGCTGGATTTGCAGAAACTAAACGGAGTGAGGAAGTGGACTTGTTGAAATTGAAAGAAAATTAAATGACCTGAAAACAGAAAACGAAACCGGGCAGCAAGGAAACTCAAATTATGTGGGATATTTATAGAGAGTATGGAACCCCTGAGCTCCCGGTTTCCGGGAGCTTGAGAATGGAGCCACCTTGAGGCGCACCCATGACTGACGTGATTGTGAAACTTTTAACAGGAAAGTTTTTACCAGTGATGGAAAAATGTTTACAGTAGTGCTGTATGGCGTCTGTGCTTGCTTCACGCGACGGCGAGATTTCTGGTTCCGGGCCCAAACGGGCATTGGCAAAAATGGGCCCTCGGTGAAAATGGTATTGCTAGGGACTAGAAATGGGTCAAGCTGATTGGTTAGAGGGGATAACTCTAGTAGGGTTTAATGAACGCAAAAACCTGGCCCGGTCCCCCACCGAAGCCTGTCATACTTCTTCTTTCGACTACACGAGACCTTAGTATATTCTTTATAACTTTCCATGTATTTAACTGTTCTTTACACCATTTCCACAGAAGTTTTCAATATTTTTGAAAAAATGAGCAGATCTTCAAACAAAAGTATATGAATTGTATACTAATAATAACTTTTTTCATATTTTTAAATAATTCTTTTATTTTCTAAGAATTAATAAATTCATTTGAATTGAGGGGCTCTTAACGGGTTTCCGGGCCTTTCAAGCCAATTTGGCTAATGTAAACGGATGTAACGAATGAAAGAAGCTGAGAGAGTTGTAAAATTATGTAAAAACAATTTAAAATAAGAATAATTATAAATAAAGATTCATAGATTATTAGAAATAATTGAACTCGAATAACGTTAGTAGCACATAATTTGTCTCCAGCTGCATTTTAGTACATTTTTCTATCTTGAAAAGTAATAAAGTTATAAATTCCATAGGAGTTTCGGCCTCACTGACGGGTTAATAAACTTCTTTGAAATTCATTTTGAGCGCGGTGGTGAAAAGTTTCTGCAGACTTAATTACACATTTCGAACACTAGTCCTTTTAAGAATCGAACTTTAACTTAAAGAAACTTGTTGTAATAACATAATTGGTGTTTTACAGATAGAAACCACAATATCTAAAGTTTGCTCCATCTAGGTCTATTATAGCTAAGAAAATCTTATTGTTGGTTATTCGTATAAAACAACTTCTGAAATATGATCATCAAGGATATATCATTGCAATTTGTTTTTAGATTTCAATTATATATACATATATATAAAATGTAATACTAATTAAAATAAACTTGACAAATCCAACAACAAGTTCATTTAAACTAAGTATTTAAACCTTTTTAAGTATAATTTTTTTCTCGGATTTCACAAGCAGCAATTTGTCTTTAGCTTCTGGAATGAGGCTAATTTGTTTCGATTTCTCACATTCGAGACAAAACTTTGCTTTTCAACTAAAAATTCAAACAATTAACGCGGCTGTAGTAGAATATAGCCGCCCCTGGAGAAGCAGGAGCTTCAACGGGGACGGGAGAATAGCTGAGCGGAGGTAGAAACTTAGGAGAAACGAGCTCCGGGCTGGCTGCCGCCTAATTCCGTGGATTCAAACGTTAACATTCATGAAAAACGAACAAAAAGTATTCCAAATTGTAAGAAACTAAAAAGAAGAAATCTCGGTGTTTTCAAGAATTAAGTTTACGCAAAAAGGAATTCAAAAGAATTATAGTTGGAAGTTCAGGTTTTGCATGAAACCAACTTTTCAAAATCCAATAAGTTTGATCCTAAAACAGCAAGAAATCCTTGCAACGACCCTTAGCGAAGTATTAACAATGTTGCGCTGTTGTCGTTGAATTTGCCAGCATCTGGATTTCAATTTGAATTAATTGAACGCACTGCGTTTAACAGAAAAAAGAAGAATTAAGATAAAATAAGGAAGAAAATGATGTCAAAAAAGAGATGAAATTCATTAAGGAACGAGAAAGTTTGCAACACCAAAGAGGGAATGGTCAGAGATCTATATAGATATCTACAGGGGTACTGTAGCATCTATAGGAATATGGAACTGTAAGATTTATAGAGAACAGGGTTACTGTACTATATATGATTTATACTAGTGGTTACCGGTATCTGAATCAGCGAAAATCTGAGGCATTGGTTCGACTCCCCGTAGCTGCTGAAGCCTTGGGAAACAAACAGCCTATTCATAACATGTTTAGTGCACCCGAAGAATGAATGCTAGAAAGGAGTCGCCTTTGCTCAAAAGATCCCGGATTTTGGAATGAATAACCGGAACTGTTGTCAAACCTCACACTAACTTAACTTACGTATTATATATATACGTATTCCGTGTTACTCTTTTAATTTCGACATTTTGTTCTTTTATTTTTTTCTCAAATGTTTCAGCGCTCTTCTAGGCGGCTTCGCGCAGTTTAATTTAAACTTGACAAAGCGAAAATACAAACGGGGCCAACTCTTAGACTAAAATGAAAGAAACAAACTAAATTTACTCGGAACATCGAAAAGATCTCTAACAGAGAGAGATTTAAAGACAAAATTAGAAAACGAATGAACAACAATGGTTTGTGAACTGCGAATGGAGGAGGTACGGGAGGGTTTAAGACAGTCAGAGCTGTTAACCCGGCCCGGCCGGTTTAACAGATCTGAAGGAAGTTGGTCTCAAGCTCATTCATACTATAGTTTGTACCAAGAGCTAGTTACAGCGCAGTATCATGTAGAGAAGCAGCGTTAAAATAGAATAAATGTACCTTTGGGAATATGATTTAAATTCGCCGATTTTTATTAAATTTTATATAACACCGCGGCTCGCCAGGATCTGTGCTGGAACCCTCGCTCTTGATACAGAGCCTATAAAACTATAGACAGCGGTATGAAAAAGAGCGGTAATATAAAGGTTAGCTATTTAAATCCAGGCACTTTTACATTATTATTAGCATTATATTATCGTTTTAAGAAGCTATCATTTTGCAATGGCAGGGTTGTATCCAGGAAGTATGGATGTGACATCAGTATGCATGGCAAAAATGCTAGTTTTTTTTTGAAACATCTTTAAAAGTTTACAAAAGTTTTTATATTTTATGAAAGGATTCATGGAGAAAGAACTGAATAATTTGGTTTTTGACCTCCCATTAATTTAATTCCTAGCATTCGAAGTGCTCTCTTTTGATTGAATTTACGATAGTGAATCATACAGATACACCTGTCTCCTAGGTCAATTGCAATAAAAAGTAAACAATTTAAGATTTGTGAAATAATGTACAGAGATTATTATTTCACATTAGCTTAACTTTCAAGATGAACCTTTGAAGAGGATTCTCAACGAGGAGAGTCTGAAGCAAGCACGAGCTAGGATTCCATCGCACTGTTATAGGGAGCAACGGTGTTATATAGAAGTAAAATCGGTAGATTGCGAAGTTCTCTTCAAAAGTACACAGGGTTGGAAAAAGGCCGGCCGGGTCGGCCCGGACCGTTTCTCAAATTTTCGGCCCCTGCTTATACATTCATATTTATTTTTATAGATCATGCAAACTACTATACAATACTTTAACTAAACAAGTAATTAGATTGTAAAACTTAATGCTTAAACTAACCTGAATAACTTAATAACTATTTAAACTAATTTTAAACTAGTTTAGCCTTTTCAATTCATTTTTCGCAATAAACTTTAAGCGTTGTTCGCAATTTTCTTAATGAGTTGCTACACAATTTCACTGACTTTCAAATTGAAATTCGCTTGAAATGTGCGCGCAGAAAACGGAAAAAGAGGAGCCGACTTTTGATCTGCTAAAGAGGTCGAAAAGAACTCCCAAAAAGGTTATTTTATATTTAATTTAAATAACAATAGAAGGATTTAAATGTAAAACACTATGTTTTAAAAGATTTACCGCATTTTTTTTCTGAGTTTTCACCAAGCAACTTGGGTTTAGAAAGAAAAACAAACTCAATATTGTTAATTTTCCACTAACTTTGGTTTTGAACAGTTACTAAACTTTTGGCTACAGTCTAATAAAGCATCTTCCGCGAAAATCAGGGCCCGGTTTTTCCGAAGCTGATTTTGGACCAAGGAACCAAGTGCCCCGTCGGTCAGGTACCTTCAAATCCCTGTATTTTCATAAAGTTGAAGAAATGTTTCAGTTTTCTAGAAACTTTTAACTAACAATAAAAAGTTATGTTCAACTTCCTTGACTTCCAAGCCTCCTCCAAGTTCATTTTGCAAGTTGGTCATTGTGGTAGAAGTAGAAGGCCTCCTCATTTTAATGACATATGTTGGAAATAAATAATTAAAATTAGAAATTAAATATGTTATAAAATAAGAGTAGAAACTAGGCAAAATTGACCTTAAAGAGCGCTAAAAATGAGAGATTTTAACGCCTAGGCAGGGCCTATGAAATATGCTTAGAAGACACGCTCATTTAGCACGAAACGAACAAAATTAGTCAACTTAAATAACCATTTTCGAAACTAAAGAGCAAATTATTCAAGGAAGTTTAGAATACTCCTGGTACGGATCAAAAGGTAATCTCAGAAAACATAACTAGCAAAAACGAACTATTGTGCAGGCGATTGCAAAAATTCTCAGTTCAAAATGGTTCTCTTTTGAATGTACAGTTTTTTTTGGACTCCCGATCAGAGTTAAATCATGCTGACCTTCCAGGTGTCTGCAAATTACATTAAATTTAGACATCAAAACCTAAGCTCCGTGCTTGGTCCAGTCAGGTTCCGACCTCCCCTAATAAATAATCAAGATAAACACTAGAACAAACCGGAAGTCGCGTAAACTCAATTTAAAACTTTCGAATTCAACAAATTTGCATGTTTCCGTGTGAAAGTAGCTAGAGTTGAGCTATAAAATATAAAAATGAGATGTTTCATCTAAAAAATAGCTGATTAACTCTCTTTTTACCCGTTTTAAGTGCGCAGAGGGCGGTACTAACTGAATTAAAATCTGTCTTAAATCCCCTATTTTAATTGAAAATTAGACTGAAACCTTAGGAGAATTTGCAGTTTCTAGTCGCCGTTTGACTTTTTCGTCTCAAAGGCCAAAGTTTGAAATTTTTAAATTGAAATTTTAGGAAAAACAAGAAGTTCGATGGGGTGAAGCAGCGAGTTAACAGGTTAGCAGAAGTGAAAGGAACGGGTAAGTCCGGTGAATCGGAACACATAAAAACCAGGATTCTGAAGGCAGCGATGATTACAGAATCTAACACCGCCTTTCCCCAGGATACTGCACTGATTACCCAGCTCATGATACAGAGTACATAAAACTTCGAGAAGGTTCTCCGAACTACAGCTTCATATAAGACTCCACGCTACTTTTATCGCATCTGCCTCGTCTTAGTTTGCAAACAACTATATTACAACAAAATATTTATAAAATAAGATTAATAATATAACTGCTGGGTTAAATTTAATGTGTTTCTGGTTGTCGGTCTGCTTTATTCGAAACTGCTCGACTCTTTTGGAATTTCATTGAATTCAATGTTGAAAAGTATTGCAGTAGAGAAAGAACACTGGAGAGACCCAGACTAGAAGGAACCGGACTTTAGAACTTAAATAGGAGTAATAATAATAATAATATTAATAATAAAGTTTGTTTTAATAAGCTTAAATAACCTACAATCATCGGGCCAACTTATTGCTTCCAGTTTGAAAAATTTACAGGTAACCTAAAAACATTAACCATAGTCGACGGAAAGTGTTTTAATTGGTCTCAGGATTCAGGAAAAGTTCTGGATTCTATCTGGATTCTGGAGTAGGATACGTTGCCTATCTAAATCCCGTTGTTGGTTTCTACAGGAAATGGAATCTTCGTAATAAATTCCTATTTCCGGTTTTTAGTTTATTTGAAATGTTCTTTTTAATCATTAGATCTGCGCCTCGCACATACTAAATTAGCATCGAAAGCATAGAAGAAATTAGAGAGGTATTTAAGATGTAAAGATGCTTCAACAAGGTTTTTACTAATTTTAATAGAATTATCTAAGTTATGCTTCAAATAGCTACAGTATCATTCAACACTAATTTTCTCATTTTATATAGGAAATAGAGAGCATCGCGCCGGCCTTACTCAATGCGCGCTGTGAAAACTGCGCATCGACTAATGCCTGCGCGATGCCGTTTATGTTTTGAAACAGACTATTACATGATGTGACGGCTAATGTTACGTGACAAAGGGGATTTCTAAATCTGATTTTTGAATTCGACTGAAGAATAAATTGAACATTGCTGTTAATTTTTGTTTAATAAATATATTTCAAAACGGAAGGATGTAACTTTGCAGGGATATGTGTTATTTAGATTTTGATTTTTATAAGAGCAGTTCTATTTTTTTTTCTAGTTCTATTTTTCAAGATAGAGTAGTTTTGGTTTATTTTCGTACCTGAATCATAATATGTATAATGGAATAGGAGTAGGAATCTGGGTGAGAAAAAAGATCGGCCGGGCCGGAGTTTACAATTCTCAACCCAGTACACTGGATAACAGTAAACATGGAGAAGCTAATTCTTCTGGTTTAGAAGTATTTCCATAATAGAGAAATGAACTATTTATACCAAAAACACACTATAGTCGGTGGACTAATCGCCTCTAAGGGGTTACTGTACGAACTGCAAATTTACTAGAGGTTATTATAGCAATTAGAGGAAATCTATGCTCTAATGATAATTTATTAGACCTTTAGCTGCAAGCGATAAGTCGGCCGACTATACCACTTTCCCTAAAAACCCTTCTAAACCGTCTGTTTTCCCATATTTTATGTTTTCCTTCCGAATTTCTGCCCCGGCTGGAACTCGGTTTCATATTTCTTAACATCGCGCTACGCCGCCAAGGCGCCGGCAAGAAAAACAACAATTTAGAAGGCGATGGAGGCCAAAATATTTAGTCCTTCAAATATACAGAAAAACACAGGATTCAATTTCTATGGAATTCGAAAGAAATTTAGGAAAACAAAGAAAGTATGGAGAATAGTGAATGATAGAGAAATGTGAAGATATGGATGTTGAGACCACCAGCGGGGTTTATTATTATAGTTAGCCGGGTTGTTATATGTTTCTTAGATAGGATTTCACTCGTGTACCGGAAATCTGTTCTGGAAAAGTAATCTCTTCTAAGAAGATTCCGGAGTAAATGGCGGGAAAACTTGTCTAAAGTGAGAAGCCGCCACGGAATAGCAGGATATTGGCAAAAATTAGAATAAATTATTCGTCTTGAATCAGACTATATCAGTCTCTAAACAGTTATAGAACACAGTGTAGAAAAGCCAGAATCTTGCTACTATATTACGTCTCAAAAAACTACCTTTCTAAAAGTGGCTAACATTTAGAATAACTTTGTAGACTTTCGATAGATCAAAAATATCCTAAATACGTTTTATCTTATCGAAATATCATATTTTAAGCTGAGTTCTGGGTAAAAATGAACTTTTATTAGTTTTTACGGCGCTTTTTAGGTGCAAAAGTTGAATACAAAGCTGTGACCTCTCGGATTAAACTAGAAACTTCTAGAAGAACTTCATCAATAACTACAAACGGCCAAGAATAACTGAAAAAGTAATGAAAAGTTTAGAAAGTAGAAAAAGACTTTAGTTATGAAGATTCATTTGTTAATAGATTCTACACAGCCAATTGGAGAATTGTTGCCCGGGCACGTCAAAAACTGCCCGTTCACCCACCCGGGCCTTTCTTTACTACGGCCGCAGGATACTACGCTGAGGCTAGCTCTTGATACAGGCTATGGTTATTCTAGAAATCAGAATCAGTTCAAATCAAAAGTTCAAAAATACTAAATTCATGCAAAATACTATGCTCACGCGTTCGCTGATGCAAAGGCCGTGCTCCACTAAGGAAGTTGAACTTCGAAAACGGCCGTGATTATATGTGTTAGTCAGGTGAAAGAAGTAATTCAAACTTAAAACAATTATTATATTGTATTTATTATTTATTTGTTAATTTCCTTCAACCTCACTTGACTTAAGTGACGAAGAGTTCATTTTGTGGTGCTCAATTACGAAGAAGAAGGGAGTTTCAAGTTAGTTACAATCTTACAGGACAAGAAATTAAAGCAATAAACTGTAAATTGTTCAGTGTAGTTTGGTTACCTATAACTAATCTTCGACCTTCTAAAATATAGAAAGAAAGCATAAATGACATGAAGCAATAGTGAGGAATTTCAAAAAACCTGCCTAACTTTGAGAATTCATAAGATCCCAAGCTCTTTAGCCTATAAGAGATCAGAACCGTCAAAAACAAAAATGTTTTGCACTGAGAAGTTTGTCAATCGCCTATACGATAATTCCGTTCACGGCAGTGCCGGCCCTGGTATGGATCAGGGCTTTAGAATGAACTTACTATAAAAAACGAAGTTACTAGGAAAAGGCAAATAAATGATCAGAGGCTTTTGAAAGCTTGAATTTTTTCACGGCAAATTTAAAATTACGCTAAATTTTAATTTTGAGACGTCGCATCGGTCTTATAAAAAAAATTTCTCAAAAGTATGACGTTCTGGTGAACTCTGTCTTATTAACTCTTAACAAATCACAAAACCTGCTGTCATTATTTCATCTATTAAATATTTATTAACTAAAACTAGGCATATTTTAATTTGTAAAAATCATTTTCTAAAGTTATAAATAGCTACTGCAGCCTTGCAGCGCACAGGTGAAACGGATTTAATGCAACAAGTTCAACTCAAAACTTTAAGTTTTGTACAGCTTGTATTAATATTAATATTGATAATAATAAGAGTTATTATAATTATATAAAGAAGGTTCTATTTGTTTTAGTATAATCGAGGCTAGATGACTGAATATTTGACTTTATTACGAAAAGTAGGCGGGGTTTAGAGATATCGTTTGCCCAATGAAATCCCAAGGAAACCCACAAGGTTATGGTGTCAGCTTAGAAAGGATTCAGGTAGTTTAGAATAAAACATATAAAACTAAAAATCGGTTGTGTAGTCTATATCAAGTGCTAGGTTTCCAGAACAAGATCCTGGGAAGAGCCGGTGTTAGATTGAAAATAATTCACTTTTCATAAGTTCACTGATTTCCATTAAATTGTATATAACTCCGTCTAGATTCAGACTGTAAAAGAACAAAGCAATAATATAAAAAAGAAAGTATAAGCCTGAACATTGTTTATGCTAAATTCTAGTGGCTCAGTGGTAAAATATGTTAGCTCACGGACTAGTCGATTTTACAGAGGTCAAATACAGTTTATATAACTTCTGTAAAGTTAGTGTTTCCAAATATAATCATAAAGAATTCACATGTGAGCAAAATGAAGTACAAGTTGAAATTAAAGTATTTTGAACGCATAGTCTTTTGAAAACACACAATGCCTGAGTTTCCATCAAATTTACTTATTTTACTCCAAACTTTAACTTAAAACATTTGTGTTCACTAAATTATTCGGTCATTTTTAGTTTTTCTTCGTTCTTCATTCTCGGAACTAGTCTTCTCGCTCAGGCGAGTTTGCATGCTGAGATTTTAGAATATCAAAGTGTTTAATGGGAATGAATGTGCGCGAATTAGTAATAAGTAAGGGGACTGAATTTAAAGGACTGCTGGCAGGGTTAAAGGACTCAGCCACATTAGCGAAATTATTTAGCAACAGAGCGCTACCTAATGGCGCCGGAGCACGAAATATTTTAGAATTGCTAAACAGGTAACTGAGAATATGCTAAACATATTCAGAAGGTTAAAGAATTAGTTAGGAGCGAAACTTGTAGTTAACTCCAAATAAGCAACGTATAACAGTAATGGGGGGTGTTGAATAAAGATGAACTGAAGCTTATTATATTTAAGAAAATCCCATTGATGAAAACTTTATATAGTTAATATCAAGAGCTAGTTTTCAAGTGGAGTATCTTAGAGAGAGACGGTGTTATATAAAACATGAATGTACTTTTGAAGACATGGCTCCTAATCCACGGATTTACCATTAACTTTTGTATAACACCGTCGCTCCCCAGGATACTGTGTTGGAATTCGAGCTCTACAGACTATGACACTTCATCTACCAACATACCGTGGTACTTTTGAGATGAAACTTAACTTATTCCCTTTGATCACGTTTGCTACAAACATAATTGCTAAATATATTTAGCTTCCTTGGATTTGATGTAGTTGAATAGAAGATTATACGTCATGATTAGTGAACATTAATTAGCGCAGTTTCATCACTTCGAAATTCTTTTAACCGGATTATTTTATGCAGAAAAGGGCTCGAAGTGATCTCAGTTACAGATCAAAAGATTAGGAATTAAGGATAGTTGTTGATCCAGACTTAGCAAAAGTAGATAGGTTCAATTATGAACGATTAACAGTAGATTTTTTATAAAAAACATTCTGCAAGTTTAGGTCATACCGATCTCCTTATGAAATCAACTAATATAAAAGTTCTGGAACCGGTTTAGGACTGCGAGAAAAGGGAACAATTTTGAACGGTATGTTTTGTAACAGCCTTCAAAATGGTACCGTTCTTGACAGTTTTATGGGACTCTCGCTTCTGAACTTAGGGAGATGGCGCGGTGATATATATTAGCAGCGGTGTCATACTAAGTTAAAGAGATTAACGACTAATTGTTAACATATCATGTAAATAGCATATGAAGCTAATAGTTTCTCAAATCTGATTGAAAACAGTTCAAGTGCTAAAAAGTTTCTAAATTCTGTATCCAAAGTAGTTTGTATTAAAGGTCTAACGGGTGTTTTGGGTGTCGAGATTTATAGTTTTGCAATTTTGTCTGTGCATTTCAGTGTCTAAACCACTTAGGATACTAAATGCGCTCGAAATTCGTATTTAATGATGGCTGGCAGTTTCCTTTTTCAACCTTACTAACATTTGAGAGAAAAACGTAAGAAAAGTCTCAAATGTTGAGAAATATAGAGAGATTCGATGCTTTTGGAAATCCATTGTTTTTGAATAACTCTAGAGGCGGAGCGCGGTATGAATGTACGTATCATAGATATTGTAACGTCTTAATGGATGTTTTGTGTTGCAAAAATAGACGGGGCTAACACAAAAATGGGACTATCCCGTTTCCGAACTTGCCATTTCCGAACGGCCAGTTCTGTTTCGACCAGTTCGGAAACCGCCAGTTCGGAAACGGAATAGTCCCAAAAAAATTAGAGCTTACGGTAGAGGTTGTCTCACGTAACCGGAAGCCAAGTGACAGATCTCGGCACCATAGCTGGTGATTCCAGAATGACCTAGACAACAAGCCCTGGTACTCTTGTCCCGATTGGGGGCTCCAAAACCTCCATCCAGGTGAATTTATGATATATTCAAGCCTATCGAGTCATGCTCTTCTGGAACGATACCTACAAGCAATGTAAGCCCAGTTTGTTAGTTCTAAGTCCAATTTAAGTTGAATCGACTTCCTCAATCTAGTTTGGTTGCCAATTCTACACCACTTTTCCAAAGTTTAGGTAGCTTGCTTCTTATTAAAACGTTTAAATGTTATTATATATAATTTGGGAAGACAAACTTTTGAATTAAGAATCTCTTCTCGGCATTTCTGGGAACATATCTTCCTATAACTTTTCTATCAAAAGTTAAATTTGAAATTGGATGAGACTGACTTGGTTTGAGTGAAATTGGCCGCGGGCGATTCTCAATTCCCAGTTATTAAAATAGAACAAAATGAAATTAGCGTCAAACTACAGTAGACTTCAATTGGATTCGGAAAATTATTAAGAACTATGGTTAGCAGAAATAAGAACGAAACTCAAAGAGATCAAGCCAGATAGGAGGGGACAAGAACTATGTTTCCAGTGCAATATCCCTGGAGCAGCAGTGTTATTTAAAAAAGAATGAAAATCTTGTGAATCGGATACTGGTATAGACTATAGGTGGTGACAGCACCCCCTACATGAAAGCACTAGGCCGAGACTATAGGGTATATATGGAAAGCTACAACGACAGATTATCACTGTTCTAAAAAAGCAAGGCTGCTCTGTAATTTTGTTCCTGAAGAATGAAGTACAACTAATCTGCTTTTCTAGGTCCCGCCCTAGTGAACCTGCGCTAAATACCAACTGTCTTTTATCATATTCCATTTAAAAATCTAATCCGATAGTTTGGAATATCTGCAAGAAAGTTATGTTAAATAATTTTACTAAATCTTCGAACTCTACAAAACTTGTGCTCGGGCCACCCAGCTAAGCCGGTCTTTGTCTTGAACGGACTAGTCTAAAATATAGACATCCCACTTACTTTCCATACTCCGACTTCTAATTGCGGCAACGATATCGTTTAGTCTTCTATTTTTTCAGCGAATAAACTAATTTGAGACGAAAAATGATTATTTATGTAAGCGAAATGCTCATATTACAACAACTCATAAATAAAATTTGCCCATTTCTGAAAAATAAAATGCAAGCCAAAAGGGCCTATGTATAATAATAAGAAATGCAAAGTTCATACGGCTTACCTAGCTATAGCTATAACTTCTTATATTCTCAACGCGGTTGCTGCCGCAACGGCGCTCCAGCGAACTACCGTAGTCTTTTTGAAATAACAACCTAAAAATGCATAAAATGGAGCTGCCGCTTCAATATTTAAGAAATAATTTGAAAGTTGTTGGTCTCGATGAGTGGTTGGTAGGCTGGCGTCTTCGAATTTGACGAGTCAATTCCACAGCTATCTAACACTTATGCATTTTTGATGCTTATTTCGCACATCAACACGCAACTATTTTCATTTTTCTCCACTCCAAAATGGGCTAATTTTAAGGAAATAGGTAATAAAACTATTGCTGTACGTTATTTAGTTCAAGTAAAGCGTTATTCATTCGACAATACATAGTGAGATTGACAGCTCGGACCCTGTTAGTGCCGTACCCATTTCATCCCGAATGGTACGCACCGTTTAAGCGAGGACTATTGTTGCGGAAACCTATCAATATATCAGGTTAGGGTGTTCTCAACCACTGGATAAATTTGAATTGGATTTGGCTCATGCACCTATATTTTTAACACAATGAGTGCCAGGGTTGTCTGGTACTTTGGTGACGAATACCGTTTACCCGAATTTGTCGCCCAATCCTGAATTCCGAAAACCGCCTACGGGGTTTTCTTATTCGTGACTTTCTCGACGGTTACCGATACTTAACTATATCTCTAGAACAATTTCATAATTCTACTTAAATCATTACAAATTTCCTATATCTTCATAATATCTCGAATTTCGGCTCTGACTTTTTCACTCTCTCAACCGGAATAAGAAGTCGGAAGCCAGCTACCGTAGCTGAACCTGCCAATGGCTATTAAAATGTTGAAATGCGGTCGTTTTGGTCCATATTCGTCGGTGGAATGGAGCGCAATTACTGGCTCATGAAATCTGCCAATAAATATCATCTTGTCTCAACGAATTCAGGGCAGGTAGCCTAAGACTAGCGACTAGCGGGCCCCGCAGCAGTAGCAATTGCAAAATGACTTCCTCCGAAACGGACAAATCACTTCCCAAAATACGACAAATTACAACACAAATAGCCCACATAAATAGATTTTAGGCAAGGAGGAAAAAACTAATGACAAGTCAAGAAGTCCGTGGACTTACATAATAGGGTAAGACTATAACAAATTCATATTGTTATATTTAACTCATACCCTAGTATAACAGATCCTGATACTGACTGACATGTTAAGGGCTCGAGGAAGTGAGAGGTGCGGTTAATTTTGATTTTTTGTCACTCTTTAATCCCTCCGACAAATTTACACACTCTTTATACCCCTCCGATGAATGTTCAAAATCCGGACAAGAAGCTAGACAGGGTATTATTTTACTACATTTTGCAATTATAGGCAACGAAAGAGGTTGATTTCAGATGCACTTCTACAAGCATAACCAATTTATTCTAAAGATAGTTATCATTGGAGTATACTATAAATCCACCGATTTTAGATAGTTATAACAGATCCATATACTTATACTAGTTCCATGGATCCAGTTAACCACAAAAATACTCATCATCAGTAATTTTCCATATTCCACCTTCTCATGGCTATAAACAACAGCGGTGACATGCATACTGTAGACGCCTATAAATCCTGCCGGCTGTGATTCGAATAGCCGCTCTAATGATTAGAGCAAAGGCGATGCGGTAAATTTATGCTTGCTACAAATGTAAATTAGAAATAGAAATAGCTAAAAGGAGTAATATATTCCAAAATGGAAATGAATCTAGTCAGAAGAGTTAATGAAGATCCTCTATATCCTACAAGGGGATTCCAACAAATTTAGGCCATGTGTGTTGTACCAAGCTCTTTTTTATACCCGTCAAAAGTAAAGACGGACAAATTTGCAGCAATTAGTTAGCCTCATATGCTTCTACCACATTTTTTCAAGCAATCCAATAAAGTCAACGGAAATTAATGAATTGCACATCTGGAAAATAGTCGAGCGAAATGAAAAAGTAAAGACAGATAAATAATTATTTTCATTCACAGACAACAAATTAAACAATAACAATTATTACACGTCAAAAAATATCACAAAGATTAAAGTAAATTATAAACCCGAATGAAAAAAAAGAAATAATAAAAACATACATATTAATCATCAAACAGCTTGCGCACAGCTTCTCTCGAGCTCAAATCGGCCTAAAATTGGAAAAGGATAAAAATTACGCAAAAGCTATGAATGCAAGAATGATTAAATAACTTACACATCGGACTGGTTCGCATATTCGACTTTTGCTCGATCTAAGAACGATTGTAGTCGCATGTTCCAAGGATATACCGTAGCCGGCTGATACAAATACAGGGTTCTAAAAAGGTAACTAATAAAAACAAACAAGTTTCGGTTAACCTTTGAACCACCGACACGAACGATGTTCATCACAATTGGTGATATAGCGTCAAATGGAGAAAAACCATTCGACTTTTCCCTCTCGACTTGTTCGATCAACTGAAGGCAAACAAACATATGTGAGATCACAAATTGAAATATAAAATTATGCTCATATTTGTCGCGTCACATGCCAACATGGCAAACAGAACAGTAAGCTAGAGATAAAATACCTGATCTACTCTTTTCAAAACATCTTCATTGGCGCCAACCGTCTTCAGAAGAGAGAGATTGAGGTTTTTGGCAACTCCGATGGTTGGAATGCCAGTGAGAGCTCCTATATGACAAGCAACGCCACAACCTAAAACAATGATAACATCAGAAAATTGTAGTCCAAAACCTCTTGAATGAAAACGTCCATTGCCATCACAGATCAGCACGTCCGGTCTATATTCCGGGCACAGCTCCAAAATTCGATTGACAACGTTAGCGATAGGTTCAGCCTCCCTAAAAGACACAACTATATAAATACATATATAAGGCATAATAAACCTGATAGCCAAAAAGTCGGTTATATACGGTTCCACAATCAAGGTAGTGTCTTCAAACGTATCCAGATGCTGAAATATCAATTACTAAATAAAACTTATCAGTTTCCAACCTTGAGTGAGGGATATTCAAAAATGCTTAGAGCAACTACGGCGAATGTTGGATTAGTCTTCGATGTAGAGATGTCGACACCAGCAATAACTTTTACTTCTTCGATAGATTCAATCGACTGAACTGCATACACTTCTGATTTAATGAGTTCCTAAAAACAGATAATATTTACATCGTACAAAAACACAAACCTCTCGGATCAAACAATAATTTTTCTTGTAGGATAATAGTAAATCATCTTCAAATATACTTTTCAAAATCCAGAAATAGCATGTTGTTATACAAACAGAGCCATAGACCGAAATTATCATCAATGGGAGAAATTCAAAATTAGATCCAAAAATTAACTGAAATAAAAGTATTAGTCTAAAATAGTCTAAAATAATTTTACCTTATGGATAAATGTGCTGTATACTTCGCACAAGACCAATCCCGATATAAGAATGCTAGATAACAAAGGGAAGCAAAATCCAAGCGAAACATTGAATGCTGAACTGCAAACTCAACTTTAAAAAAGTGGAAAATATTTTCTTACCGATAAAGTTGCCTTAATAATAAAATGTAGGTTAATGCAACACTATATTTGATGATAATTTCAAATGGCGTAAATAGCAGCGGGAAGAGTGCAAATGATGAAACTGTAGTGAACAGTAGCGTCACAGGTATGAAGCGAGGATTCTTAAAAAAGAAGCTAAAGTGATGGATAAATAATTACTAACCCAAATTGATTCTATTAAGAGAGGGATTGTTAAAAGCAGAAGAGCCTTCTCGTGTACATGATATCCCACAAAGTAGAAGGCGAACGCAGATAGGAACAAGTAGACAGTAAAGTTATTTTTCGTTTTCTGAAAAATATACATATTATGATAACTACCACCATAAAACAAACCTGTAACATTAGTGTGACCAATGGTGTCAAAAGCAACAAGATGCACATTAATGATATGAGAGGAGTTATTGTAGGTAGAACTGAGTGACTGTGAACCTTCAGAGAAAAATGATAAATTTCATATATCGGAATTAAAGATACCTGTACTAATCCGGAACTGTACGTTGGAGCGACGAATTGTCTATAGCCAAACAGCGAAAGTCCTCTGTATAACATCAAATCAACGAAGTTGTATAGAGCCCAATAATTTGGTGCCCAGTAAGCATGTGTAAGTCCTCAAAAAGCAATGCTTACCCTTATTTCCTAGTTAAACTGAACAAACCTCTTCCCACAGGGAACAACCTCTGTACTATTTGGGCTAAAGCAGCAGTCCCACCATGGTAGAAGAATGGACCCAGTGAGAATATAAATGGAATGACCAATGTAAGCGCCAGAACGAATCCTAAATAAAGTCACCTTTTAAAGGATATTGTAAGTATCGTACCTTCTCTTAGGGTTTTACCAGAGCTGGTAAGCAAGTCCATTCCACCGAAATAATGACGTATGTAATAAAACACGTAAGCTGGAGCATAATAAGCATAAATATGCTTGAAGTTAACCAAAACCGCAAATACGAGACCTCCCTACACGTTCAGATATTAAGGCGATAAAGAGCAAGCAAACGTACCATCAAAAATGAATTCTCCTCAACCAATAACAAAGACGCAATAACCAGTGAGGTTAAGAGCGAATTGTATTGAAAGTGAATGTTGTCAACAATAATAAGTCCGGAATTCCAAACTAGCAGAAGGAATGCTGATAATCTGAATTACTGTTTCAATAAAACCATGAACACAACAAACCTAGAAATCTTCTGAATTTTATGGGGTAATCTGAGGAAAGCGGAACTCCTGTAGGCGAATATTGCTACAATGGCAATCTAAAAGTCAGATTATATCGGCAGTTCATAAAAAACGTACATAGATAAGATCCGAAGCAATAACCGTCAATCGTTGGTATATCAGAACCTGTTGATCCATCATAGGTTCTTTTTGTAGGGCCAAAATTTTCTCAAAGCCAGCAAAACTGGCGAATTGTGCTAAGATCCATTCGAAGTAAGCAAAGAATGGTGGATAATCGAGAGTCCACTCTGAAGTATCGTCAAAGTACCATGAACTGAGCGGCAGGTTATGTGTGACAGCCATCCAATTCCTATGAACCTTGGAATGATAAGATCACTAGCGTACTAAGAAAGCTCAACTACCTCAAAATCAGTAGAAGTGTAGCTGAAAATTTGGAGAATCTTCAGTCCTACGAGAAGCAGCACTCCTGTTGCTGCGACACACGAATGTTGTACCATCTAGGAAGTTACCATTATTACGAGAAATCCACCAACTAAGTGAGAAACAAAATATCTCATATAGACCGTTTTAGTGCTAAATCGTGTAAAAATGTATATAGACCGATCTTCGAAGATGCAATTGCCCGTTTTAACCTCTTACTGTTCAAATCCCCTTCGTTATGATATATATATATATATATCGACTTTACTGTAGGTAACACTTTTTCAAATATATTTTTGATAGCTCACATGATCACTATTTCGCAAAATTGGTTTTTTTAAACTTTACTTATATAATTATTATATATATATTATAATTACGGGAAAATCATTGGAGATTGAAGTTTTGAAAAATATTTCGTGCGCACACTCACTGGCCTAAATCGTCGCGAGACGCATTGCCACATCTCGCTGTCTCCATGGTGAGCGAATTTCAAATATAGCTGTTATTTTAGTCATCAATTTTGATTTTTTAAGTTAAATAAATGATTGTTAGGTTTGCCATTTATTTATATAGTTCTTATTTTCATGTGATATGTATTAGTACCGTGTTTTGCTTTAGATGGACAACGATGCATCACCGGCTGAACCAATGCAGGGTATAGAAGAGCAGCCTCCTCTACGAAGAGTTGACATTAAAGGAAATCCAATTCCCGATGATTTGCGTACGTTCCACTAGCTTACGCCATATCAACTTTTTTTCAGTTCCGGGTGATGAACCTGCTGCTGATTTTGCAAATGGAGACTACAACTTCCAGCACAGTGAACATGGTGACCATGGCGATCATGGCGATTATGATCATGAAGGAGAAGGCGGTCATTATGATGAACGTGATAGAGAAGGCTATGGAGCTAGTGATGAGGAGCGATTTGATGGCGGAGAAGGATTTAGAGGCAGAGGTGGTATGAGGTTTGTAAGACAGAAAGTCATCCAATAGTTTGTGGACTTTTTAGACCATATGGTATGCCGTTTCGTGGAAGAGGATTTCCACCTGGAATGCCTCCGCCAGGCTTTTTCCGTGGCAGAGGAATGCCCGGAATGCCTCCACCATTCATGCGAGGACGTGGTATGCCCCCTCCAGGATTCCGTGGAATGCCTCCAGGTCGTGGTTTTCCTCCCGGCTTTCGAGGTGGATTCGGACCCCCACGAGGTGGATTCTTCCCACCTGGACCCAACGGCGCTGGCTTCTTCCCAGCCCCTGCTTCTCATGGACATCCGCCCAGTGGACCTGGTGGTCATCAGCAGCCAATGATTGATCAAGAAACACGGTTAAAAAAGGTGAGGCGGCAATTTCTAAATGAACCAGTTCGGATTTTCAGTTAGCAGGATGTGTCGACGAGGATCTATGGGTGGAAACTCCAACAGCGGAAGGAAAGTCGTACTACTATCAGGCGATCACAAGAGAGACGGTATGGGAAAAACCTCTTAATGCCAAGATCATCGATCAAGAAGAGCTTACCGATCTTATACAAAGAGCAGCAGACGAGGAAAGGCGAGAGAGAGAAGGTATACAATATATGCGTTATAGGGTTGGGTTATTTTATTTATATATGGGGGATTTTCAGGTTAGGGCTTGGTTCAAATTTCTAATTTTAAACTTTGGTGAGAAGTTTTCTCAAGGTATAATATTGCTATCCTTGGCGATTCGTTTGTCATTATCATGTAGGAGCACTACTACAACTTATTGGAAAGAAGAAAACATTTTCTGACTGCACGGATGCCATATAGGTCGGAATTACGCCTGGCAGGTTTAATCTGACAAATAAATTGAATTAACATAAAATTGTTTTGCGGTTCTGTCCCTAATATTTAAATATTTTAAAGTTAGCTGCTGTCGATCGGATGGATATATTGTATGGATTGAATTCCCTTTCTTCTACCAGGCTCTCCGCGCTGCTTGCGGCATAGAGTAAAGTCCATTTATTTGTTTTGCAAACATATATATCATTAATTACATTGTTCCTTGAAATTTGGTAATTCAAGCGCTTACTCTAAAAGAGGGGGATCTATATTTTTGTTCATTCTTGGATATAATAGTGCTTTCTCTAGATGCACCATATTTCATTTTTGCTGTTCTAATGTGTCTGATTTTCAGGATTCAGCCATGCTCCTGTTAGCTACGACCAGACAAATTTTGGACAACCACCGCAGCAAGGAAATCCTGATGATGCTTGGGCTGAGTTCGCCGCTCCAGACGGTCGAAAGTACTACTACAACTCCATCACTCGTGAGAACACTTGGGATAAGCCGAAGTCTATGATTGCAAAAGAAGGTATAAACCACTTTTGCTAATAATGAAGATATGTATAATTAAGGTGCATCTGAGTCCGAAGATCGTACTGAGAAGGATGCTGTAGTATTGGAAGCCCAAGCTAAAGCACAGGCTGCATTGGCTGCTTACATGGAACAGGTAGCCTGTCAAGCAGAATATTAGTTAATCTGTTATTTAGCAAAAGAAAGCAGCTTTTGATCCCAATCCCGCACAAGTACAGCCATTGCCAAAGAGGGAGGCCAAGCCGCAAGATCCCTCAAGGCCTGTAAGTAGCACTCCTGTTTCTGGTACCCCTTGGTGTGTTGTTTGGACTGGTGATGGAAAGGTTTAACATTAATAATTGCGCAGTTCATTTATTGGCATAGGTATTCTTCTATAATCCCTCGACAAAAACTTCTGTTTGGGAGCGTCCCCCAGAAATGTACAATCGACCTGATGTCGATGCTCTGGTTACGAAGCAGCCCGAAACCAAAGGTGAGGAAAATATATTTGACCAAATTATTTAATCATGGGATATAGAGGAAAAAGAAAACGAGCCTAAGAATGACAGTGCTGAAGAAAGCGATGATGATGGACCGCCAAAGAAGAAGTCTCGTGCTGAAAAGAAGAGAGATGCTTTAGCTGCACAGCAACAGAAAGAGAAGGTTAGCTTTTTCAATCCAAATCGTTGTAGCCTTATATTTTCAGGAAAAGCCTGTGAGGCAAATGTTGGAAAAGCCGGTTGACCCAGCAGTGCAAGCTGAATTACAAGCACAACGGGAGAGAGAAAAGGTTGTTGATTTGGGCATGCAGATTAACCATATGTATTATAGTTGCCGTTGGAAGATCGCCTTCGACAGTTCAAGGAGATGTTGACTGAAAAGGGAGTTCAGACTGGAAGCACTTTTGAAAAGGAACTATCAAAGATAGTCTTCGATCCACGGTATCTTCTGCTTAGTGCAACTGAAAGACGTGCTGTGAGTTGTTGATTTGTTGGCAAACATTATTTCTTTTTTAGTGTTTTGAAGCATATATTCGCGAGAAGGTAGATATTGAAAGAACAGAAAAGAAGAAGCGTGCAAAGGAAGCCAAAGAAAGATTCCATCAACTCTTAGAAGAAGCTGAGTTGCACGGAAGGTATACAATTAGTTTAATGTCTAGTTAATTGCTGTGTATTAGGTCATCATTTTCTTCGTTCGCCTCAAAATTTGGAAAAGATGATCGTTTCAAAGCAGTTGACAAAATGCGGGATAAAGAAGACCTATTCAACGATTTCGTCGGCGAGTTACATCGGAAGGAAAAGGAAGAACGTAAGGAGCGCAAAGAAAGGGTAAATTTGTTGACCTTTATTCCTCATTATATTATTTTTTCAAGAACAAGGCCGCCTTCATAAAAATGTTAGAGGAGCAAACAAGTCTCACAAGGAAGTCTAAATGGTCTTCTGTGAAGAAAACATTGGAAGACGATGAACGATACAAGGTTTTTATTAAAGTAATGACATTATGTAAATACATGTTTAGGCGGTTGATAGCTCGTCCACTCGTGAACAATTGTTTAAGGATCACATTGAAAAATTGGGCGATGAAAGCTTATCGGTATTGACTGAATTTGTTAATGATAATTCATTCCTTCTATTTAGGATATCGAGGAAGAACAAGCCCGCGAAAAGCGACTAACCGCTGCCGAAGAAGCCATTGCTGCGAGACAGCGCGAGGTATATTCTTTTTTTTTTCTCGTAATTTTTCAGTGTTGTATATTACAGGTAGAAGCTGAGCTTGGAGATCAACTGCGAGAACGTGAGAAAGAAAGTATCAAGCACAAGGTGTCTGAGCACGAAGAGAGTTTTAAGGCGCTAATGATTGATTTGGTGAGTTGTTGCTATAACCATATAACCATTTGTCTCTGTTCAGATTAAACAAGCGGATATGTCCTGGCATGAAGCTCGCAGAGTGTTGCGCAAGGATGAACGCTATTCAAATTGCGACTTGTTGGACAAAGAGAAGAAAGAAAATTTGTTCAATGATCACATCAGGTATTACTTCATTGACTATTTCTCTAAAATTTGGCTTTAGGTCACTCGAAAGAAAGCGTCGTGATGCATTCTTTATTGCTCTCGACGATCACCCTAAGATTACGATAAACATGCGCTGGAAGGATGCCAAGCGAATCATTCAGGATGAAGAGGAGACCTTCAGCAAGTTGGCTAGCAATAGCGAACGGGTAATCTTCATTAGTTAGTAGGAGGCTGGCTATTTCTTATTTCTAGAGAGTTGAACGCGATTTCCGTGATTGGCAGGAGGAACGACATGACAGGATGGTTAAGGAGTTTAAGGTAAATACACGCTTATTTTGTGATTTGCATATGTTTTTTAAGGAAATGTTACGCGAGACGAAGATCATCACCTACAAAAGCAAAACGATGATTGAGGAGAACGAACAACACCTTAAGGACATTTTGGCCCTGCTTGAGGCTTGTTTTACCAGAGAAATTTGTTTAACAGCTAATTGCAGAATGACAAACGCTGGATACGAATGACTGAAAATCACTCCTCATCAGATAGAGATAAGATATTGGATGATTATATTGATCAACTGCACCGCAAAGGAACTCCTCCACCTCCGACACAACAGGAGAGAGAAAAAAGAAGAAAGGATTAATTTTGACGAGGTAATCACTCTATTTATATTTATTTTTGTTTTGTAAAAATGTTGATTGTGGTGATCTCGAAAGATGTGTGTTTGTTATATGATGTTTGAAATAACGATTAAATGTTAATATTTTTTCTTTTTTTCTATTATCAATCGCCAAGATAAGTTACAGGCACACACGGTGTACAGAAATAGCAACTCAATTCGAAACCGCCAATTATGCATAAGTGCGTTCGAAAATTCTAGTTCATTTAAGAGGTTTTATTGTAGGCCTATTCGTGCATTTTCTGTTAAATTAATACGATTTGTTCAGAAGTGTAGTGTAATATTGTGTTTGAGATGGCCCGTGGTTTGCCCAACACTGCTTCGTATTACTCACTTCATCATAATGGCTTTGCTAATCTTTTCCTTCTCTGCAGTCTATCATATGCCAGATGACCTTAGAGCCGTTTCATTTTTTCATATGATATTGTGGGACATGATCAACTAAATAAGTCGGGGTCCTCCTTTATATGCATTTCGTAGGTCAGATTAAGGGAACTATTTCCATCGTAACAACAATAGGTTGGTGGCATGCGTTCCACTCTCTTGGTATTCTGAGATGGCTATATTTGTGTCACTTTCCTTCTTTGGGAGAAGAAACATGGGAGTAATACGAGATAATAGGCAATCTTCTAAATTAATGTTTCTCTAGACCACCTAAACAACATCTTTTTCTCTCAAAGCAAAATAGTTTCCATCTGTTCAACCCACACTCTACTGGTTTATGAGTTGAAATGGCACATTCAGCTCCGTTTTAATATCTTCTCTTGCACACTGCGACCACAGGTTGTTTGTTTTATTGAATTTATCTATATTCTGTGTAACTTTTCCACAATGTGGAAGAAATTACCTTCAGCGGAACTGATTCTGTTCACTAAGGACTGGAGTATTCCAGGACTTTATAATATTCGTGCATGGCGCAACTCTGATGCGAATTATCTATATATCGTATATAATAGTACTCTCGAGAGATCTCGTTTTCTAAGTGCCAAACTTCATAATCCTTGGAGACACGTAATTTTTGACAAACTGTTCCTCGATGTGGTGAACATTTGTATCATAGATCGGCTATATTCCGGTCCACTCTTCTTGGGGTTCACAAGGTGCACTCGGTGCATGCGATTTGCGTTGTAAGTGTAAAGCGTTGCTTTTTGCTCACTCATTTCAGTCGAATTGAAATATCTTTTTCTTTCTTTTGCTTCTGCAATCATCTCGCATATTGTTTTTAACATTTTTTGGAAATACTCATGCATTTTATAGCGAGTGTTTTATATTTAGATTATCAAGACCAATCAACATGAATTCTTGGACTATGGTATTTCACTTTTAGCGCAATGCCTTCCCGGTTAAATTACTTACTACGAAGACACTGTAATCTTGGGCATGAATCATTTATTAATATGGTTAATATTCAAGCAAATTCTTCAGATTATCAGTTTTGTTTTGCTGATTTCGAACTCTCTCGTTCTCCAACCTGGAGTAAACTCGTTACAAAATTACGTCCAGCTATTTTCCCGTTTGTTTGTAAATCTCATTTACCCAGTTTAGGTAACAATTTAAGCGACTATTTTCTATGTTTTCCTTACTAGATCTCTTTCTACGACTACTTTGAAGTCTTCCGTTTTACTCCACAATTGCTCCTTTTAGTAATTTCCACTCTGCTAAAGCAATCGCCGCGCACCCGCAAACCGCCCGTTTATCGCCTAAATTCATCTGTCCATTTAATCATTGAGCACTTTAGAACCAATGAATGACCAATCACTTTTAGAAGATACACGGATACTCAAAGAATCAGACCTCCCAAACAGGCCGGGCCGAGGTCAACAAATGTTTACATGATTTTTTTTGCGCGTGTCTCAACAGGCTCATCGGGCCTACGTATTAGGCCCGCCCCGCTGCATTGTCTTCCTATGGCCATATTCATCAAGTTAACCGCGCGGGTAAACATTATTCAGCAAACTTTACCTCTATGGTTAATGTTGCCGGTACCCAAAAAATGAAAAGAAAGAATAAGCTACCCGTAACTCTATGTTTACTAGCCCCGAGGGCAATTTAACTGGCGCAATCACAATCAAGCGTTTGCAGTGAACATTTTACAGTTATGTATAGTAAAAAGATTCTTATTCTTGGGATCCCTATCCAGGAATGCACCATATCCTAAACGTGAGTATTGCAATGGCCTCTTAAAGACACCTCAGTTCCCTAAAACGAACGTGGGCAGTCACCCTAACTATGTCATACGTTCCCTTTTTGCTCATTTTCTGTCAAATACTTTCAAATTAAGCAACTTCCTTATTTCCTCAAAAGAGTTACTTCCCCATTTAACTCATGCTTCCTTCATAACTTCATCATCTAGCTAGCTAGCTTCTAAGTTCATATATATTTTCGCCTTCCGGTCTTTTTTAAGATATTTCCTTTTCACAAATTCCGCCAAAACAGCCGTCTCCATGCTCTAGTAAGTCGCTCTTTTACTCTCCAATACACATCTTATGGCTAAATTCACAGCCAACCAAATGGAACCGAAAATAAGACCTAAGATTTTGCAAGCGGTCACAATTTTGAACATATTTGGCTTCTTTTCGTAATGTCATGTCAGCAGAGATGTTAAGTTCGTCTGGTCGAGTATGTTGTCATTTTTACAGACCAGACCAAATAAGAGTAGGCAAACATCTCTGTTCACTTGCTATAGTCTGTTTCAGAAGCTAGACTACATCGCGCCGGCCATACTCGAAGGAGGAGGTGCGAAATTGGTTAATTCCCGAACGTTTTTAAAGGAAAAGTTTTGCATCGAGTAAGGCCGGCGCGATGTAGTCTAGGCTCTAAAACATGTAGTCTAGGCTATGTATATATCGGATACCTTCTAGGTTTTGCACTCATCTATCTCGCTCTCTTTTACCATTATTCTTAATATAATTTTGCATTTTCCCAATTTGTCTTTGTTTTATTTTGCACTCTCCAATGGACAATTGACACAAGGCAAAAAAGATAAACAAATGATATTTACCCAAAAAAAGAATCTCTATCCCCGGACCAGTCAAGACTTCGGGTGAAGTTTTTCAAGAAAGGCAGTATTTTTCAGCCCAATTCACATAGCTGGAATATGCGTTTGACATATACATATGACACCTGAAAGCAAACTGTTTTTCTTGAAGAAAAGGCCCCAAACCACCGATTTCCTATTCATTCTTATTCATTCTTATATAACACCGCTACTCATTAAGCCACAAAGCTTTTGATACAGACTATACATATTAGCAACCAGATTGAATGCACTTCAATGGAAGCTCTGTAAAAGCATTACAGGTTCGAGCCATATTTTTCCCTCATATGAGAGTTCCCGCTTGCGTCGATTTGTTCATGAAAAACTGTGTAAGTTGATGTTCAAATATGTCGATAAACTTCAGAAAACCGCCTTTGTAATTCTTCCAGATTTCCTTTCCTTTAAACATTTCTCTCATTTTTGTTCGTAATCGTAAATTCTCATCTTTTATCACGGCCATCAACGGGAATCTATGTCTCCACTGGGAATTTAGTCTTACCTAAGTGAGGAAACCATGGTCGGCGAATCCAGATAGGCAGGCACTCTAGTGGATATCCGGAAGAGCGTTGATTTGTCTCAGGAGTGGCAAAGGACCAGCCAGCCCGTTCGGCCTCAATGACTTATAAATGGGCTATCATTATTTTCAAAATGATCCGTGCCGCTAAATCTCCACCCATGTCTTGTCTGAGCAGTGAAACGGTTTTGCTCTACAAACCTAAATTCCGTACCTTTCTCATTTCCAGTTGTATTCTTCAGTAGCGGAATAGGAACAGGAGAGAATCATTTATTAGTAAAATCCGCTCCTTATAAAGGGTTGGATAACAAGAATATAAGAAATCACAGAATACCACTGGACCTACCTGAGAAGGGAAACAGGGTGAATTCGCAGGGAGTATTCAATTCCACAACTATTCCTAAATTTTGTTTCAATATATTGCACTCATCCTTAATCCTCAAAGTTCAAAAGCCATCGCCTGGCCAATTGGCCTTTTTTCTGTTCCATTTGATCTGAGGCGGCAAGTAGCCAATGGTCTTTTTTATGATAAATGCGGTTGTTAACAAAGAATCAAATAGACACATGTTTCTTAAGACTAGAACTGAAAATATCCCATTTACATTGGAGGAAGTAGCCAGATTCCTCAGGTCTGAAAGAAGTCAAATTCAGATGAAATCATCCAACACTGAAACTATTAACTGGGCGGTTAGTAGGCATTTTCGGGATCGATTGAGAAACTGTTCGTTTGTGTTATTATAGATAGTTTAAGTAAAGAGAGTTTCTTATTTTGTAAATATAAAGCTCTAAGTACGTTGTTTTGTTTGATTGAATGTCTTTTCTCCTATGGGAGTTGTATTTCTAACTTGGAGATGTTTTTCGGAACCTTTTATACTTTTGAGCTTTGATATTTCTGGGAATCAGTTTTTTCTATAGTCAGTACGAAAAGCTAGGTACCCAGCCAAGTATGCTGCGGAGAGCTGTTGTTAGAGTAAAATTAATATACTTTAAAGAAAAGGCCATTCCACCTCTTTTTCATTCATTTTTATATATTACCGCAAACTATAAACTAAAGATCTTAGAATGATCCGCTAAAAATCTAGTTATTGACACAGACTATATGCCGATTCAATGTTATTTCGTATTCTGATATACCTATCGAGTACTTTTAACTGATATTCTTGCTAAATATGGCTGGAATTTGAGTCGGAAGTTGACCCGAATTTTGCACCGCAATACTAGAGCACGCGTTCTAGAATAACGGCATATCACACGAAATTTAAGATACCCGGGTTTCCGTATGATTTTTTCCCATTCTTTATCTTGTATTTCATCCCAATGTGTTGTTCAATTGTAGCTCAGTAGCCAGCAGCTCTATAGATTTATCCCCTCGACAAAGTTGCCAAACACCGTGATTTACGGATTCTCTCAGCATTAGTATCGCTTCCAAACTTTAACTTTATAGCTGACTGTTTTGCTGGAAACGGAAGGGGTCAAAATTTCAAAATATATGGGTAAATAAGTCTTTACAGTATCAACTTTTCTGGAATGAAAATTGTCTCAAAATTGTTCCACATTCCATTCCGGCAAGTCTTTCTAAGCATGAACTGTAGATATAGGGATAATGTTAACTTTTAATGATTTTATCTGCAAGATACTTTTGCTGCGACTAATATACCCTATCTTTGAATAGCCAGCATCTACCTTGTCACAGTCCCTTTAACTACGTGAAGTTCCCACCCTGCTTAGTAAGCTACTAACTAATATGTAGAGTCTGGTACAAAAAACTAGACAGGATTAGTTTGTTTGGCATCATTTTTATGAAATATTCACAGTTTCTACTTTTGGGTCCAGTATACGTATTTGTTGTGTTCATAAACGTAGGTCAATTATTCCTTTTTAAATTATTCACTGAAATTTCGGATATATAAACAGGTCGCCCGCCTACAAATTTTACACACCGCAGTAGGGAAACTCTACTCTCTCATAATTTATAAACGATATTACCCTTGTCGACGGTTGATTTTCTTCAAAAATGGAATCTCTCAGATGTTTTATAGTTAGAATGAAAGGATGGGAGAAGGCTGGCCGGGACTGCCCACAACTCCAGAACCTTCATAGAATTCAAGCTCGCCCACATTCACTCCCCATACCGGAAAATCGTACAGTTGGAAAGGGCCCATACTTGCTCTTCTGGAACCTTACTTTTAGGAGTTTTAACGGGCCGACCCAGGGCGGAACTTTTCGAAAACGGCTCGAGCAGGCCCGGCCCGGCCCGTGAGCATCCCTAATACTTTCGAACACCCTAGTTCCCCCCCTCCCCCTCGACGTCACCTATTTAGAACGCCTTCATCTCCTTTTTGGACCATGTGTTTTTAGGTAGAAAAAGGCGGTTTGTGTGGCAAACAATCATCTTTTTCTATGTAATTAAAGAAGGCAAAAAGGCGACTTTAAAATGAGAACTTTGACTAAAAAACGAGGAAATTTAAGTAGAAAAGTATGGTCCAAAGAGCGAAATGTTCGCAGCCGAAAAAGTCTAGCATGAATAGGCTCATTCTGCTTGTGTCTAATGTTAATATGGTCTAGTGAATAGTTAAACTATACATATTTTCCGTTATTTATTATAATTTTGTTGTTAATGTGGTGCGGTAGCCATGTGGTTAGAAGCTTTTTCAGAAAAGTCAGAGTTCGATGGTTCGGATCACCCCGAACAATGAATCCTACGCATCTCAGTTGCTTTTTTGTGCAGTTCCCGATTTCTACAGATCATTCTTCCCACATCTTCGTTTTCAACGAGATTCTTTTTTAACACCCCATTATTATTCTTGAATAGAAATATAGAACCTTTGCTACAAATGAAACGTACCATTAGTTAACCTAACAATATCACCGGCGGTGCGAATTCAGCGGGTTTATTCTCACCCTTTCCCTATCAAAACAGTAGTTCTCTTTTTCGATTTCTATGAAGAATTGCATTAATATTCAAAATCAGTAATTTTCTCACTATTTTCATCAAAATAGTTACAAAGTACACATTTATAATAGGAAATTTGAAACTGCGAACTAACCAATTTGGCTTTTTGCAGGAATTCCGGCAAATATGCGGAAAACAATTTAAAACCTTATCTTTATGCATGTTTAGCTTAATCTTAAAAGTATAAGCAATAGTTCTACTGTTATTATTAACCTAGAACTGTCTTTAACTGATGTTTATTTCCGTAATCACAGATATCCATTCACTACGAAATCTTCTAAGCAAAAACGGCTGCTTTCTAACTTTTGGTCTTTTGATAGACGTAACAAAAGTAAGCTCTCCCACCCCTGAATGTGACAAAATATTTGGTAAAGAATATTCCGGTTTCCCAAGCCTTCTGCAGCTACGGGGAGTTGAACCCACATCTTCAGATCCTCACGTATTCAGAGACCTCTAACTAATAGGTTCACATGCACATGCGAACTTGCGTTTAAAATTGTTTTTCAGTTGGGGTTAGGACTATTCAGCCATTCTGTTAATTTTGTAAGAAACGTCTATCTAATACTAAACTTACAAGATAAGGCCGCCAACTTATTGTAAGTTACTAGAAGTAGCGGGTTTCGACGGAATCAAAGTCTGATATATTACATTGACACTACGATCTTACTTGTTAAAAAAAAATTACTTTACTTGTTACTTATACTTGAGCACCAAATGTAATCTATGAATCTCCATTATTTGTCGAAAAAGATGAATTTTTCTCTGAAACCAAGCCTTACTAATTTTGAAAGAAAATCTCTGCAAAACAAATTGGCAACACCTTAAAAATGACAAGTATTTTCTGATCTCTTCTAGGTGTTTTCCATTTTTGCTAAATAAACACTTATATTTTCATTCATTTTGAATTTCCCATTTGTTTTCTTCGTTTGTTCTTAAATATTTTATTTATAAATAGAGAGACCTCCCATTGTGGTTACTTATTCTCCTTTTGGTCCTAACAAGATTGTTCTTAGTTTACAACTAACTAAATAACCAAAGTGGCTACATAAACGACACGGCATTAACCAACCAGAAGAATATTTAGAAAATGAAAGAGCAAAAGATGCATGCAAAGTAGCTAAGTTTATTATATTTATTAATAGACGTATAGATAGAAGCTTTCTTGCATTTTATTTATACGTTTGAATTTGCTTCTGATCCAGTTGTTGTTGTGAGCCTGGTAGAAAAATATAATGAAATAAACATATCTAAATAGTACAATATTAAACACGTTTTATTATTTCTAAATGGGATATGAGAGAATAATTTGCATTTATATAACCATGATTTAAGTTTTGCAGCAAAAATTCGAAGTTTACACTCATGAACCAATTTGTTCGGCAACTTATTCCAAAAGAATAAGAGTCTGTTATATATATACGTTTGCTGAAGTGCGTTATTAGATGAAAAATGTAACCTTAAGGAATTTCCACGTAATTCATTCGACCTCAAATTCTCACATGTATTTAAAATACTATTAGGAATGGTAAAATAGCCATGGAAACTTTTATAAATAAAACATAAGTCTTTTGTTATTCTCCTAAACCACAAGGGTTTTAACCCTAGCTAAGTAGAGGCCCAAATCTGAAAAGGCAGCCCGACCGAGGCCAAGCCAAGGCCCCAAACTTGTGGAATAAGGCATTTATACTATCTAAATCGTTTCATACTCTCTCGGCCGGGCTGTCCTTCCTAAGCGTAAGCGTAGCAGCCCCCAGTTAATCTTAGCCGCAATTCCTTAATCGCTACACCTATATTATAAACCTTAATAAAGTAACTATATCTATATAGTATTATATATCTTCAAAATGCATAAATACCCAGCAAGAGTTACAATAGTATACATTCATACTACTTCTTTCTTGACCATGAGAGCAAACCGTTATCTTGGATATATCCCAGTGTTTTTCCTGACTTTACCAAGCAAAGGTAATTATCAATATTCTCGGGTCCAGTTCGCAAAATAAATACATGGCACAACTTTGTCTAGAAAGACAAAATATATTTCGCGCTGGTTAGAAGCTTCGCCTCATAAGATAGAGGTCGATGGTTCGAATAATTCTTGTAAATTTGTTCTGAGTCGTCGCCTCCACTCCCTGAGTGCTGTGCTACTAAGTCCCACTTCCTATGGTTCCCTCGTCTCAATTGTTCGCTCCAAATATCTATGATCTCGTGTTTCGTAAAAATGAATAAACATACATACATACTTTCCGCTTGGTGCTTATCTTCTGCTCCACGGACTTTTACTCCTCAATAAATTCCATTTCCCCAAGACGTTTGGAGCTTAAGAAGGTACCGAACCAACCAAAATACTCTCTACAGCACATGATCCTTGTTCATTCAGTTGACTGCTTGGC
The DNA here is from genome assembly GCA_034691345.1 of Phasmarhabditis papillosa. Classification (NCBI taxonomy): domain Eukaryota; kingdom Metazoa; phylum Nematoda; class Chromadorea; order Rhabditida; family Rhabditidae; genus Pellioditis; species Pellioditis papillosa. Next base: position 6,331 of record JAQGAV010000055.1, on the reverse strand, counting down.
GCCCCATTTGACTGCTTCCTGCTCCATTGTTAATTGTTGCCCTTCGTTTACAACCGTCGTCTACAAATGTTTCGTTTCTTTTTTTGTTGATTATTTCCACTACTTTTTATTCATTTCAGTAGAATCCTTGGCTCCGCCCCTTCAGTGTCTGCTACCTCTCCCTCTCTCTGTCATGTTTTCTGCCAGATGGCTGTGTCTAATGCTTCTTACAGCACAATTTAGACTGTCAGGTACTGAATGAGACTAATTAAAAGAATACAACCTTATTCCCACTTTATTATTGTTGTTATTATTGTTGTTATTATTTATATTCCTCCGGTCAGCCCTTCCTTAGTATCTAAACTCCCTAAAAATCATACTTTTACACCGAAACTAGTGGAAGAAGCTGAAGGTAAGGATGATAGAAAGTTTAAATATGGAGTTTGCTTACATATGACTGTATCAACAGAGCTGGTTACTGACCCTGCCTGATCCGGCCCGGCCTAAAATTGTGGTGGTCATGGGCCGGGCCGGTCCGGTCCGTCTGATTTACAGCTAATCCAGCCCGGCCGGATAACCAGCTCTACATCAAGGACTACATTGCCTTGTTGGAGGTAGTGGTGTTTATAAAATTAGTTATAAGTTAACACAGCCAAATATCGATAGAAATAGGTTTATCTAGAGAAAACTTATTATAAGTTGAAGCAAACTTTAAACTGAAAAAAAGTTTAGTTAATAGCAAACATGCCTAATATTTTTCATTAGTTTTGTAGTTACATACATACAATACAAGTTGAAAAACACATGTTTTAATAGTTTAAATATAATTTTATATAAACTTACAAATAACCCCATATTACTCTTATTTTTGTTGTTATTTTCGCGACTTAGTGCACGCTCCAGTGCCGCCTTCGAACATAACAAAAAATTGAAAAATTTTGTTTTTCGCGATTTTCATCTGCAAAATGAAAGATTATTATAGGTTGTCCCATGGGGAAAATGAATATGTTTGAAATTATGGGTTTAAAAAGTAAATGAGGAAGTTTGTCATAATTATATTACAGTCAGAACCGAGTAAAAATCAAGTGTTATCTGCGCATTCGTAGGATGTTTATTACCGTATAGTCTGATTCGAGAGTAACAATGGAGTGTGAATGAATCTCATTGAAAATGGCTCTGAAAGTATTCGAAAACCGGAAATATCCGCAAAATTTCCTTAAAATACGCAAGTAACACTCCATTATTCACCTTGAATCACACAATTTCACGCGCGTACATCGCAAAGAAAACCCGAATTCTTTACACTCTAGTATTATTATCGGTTCTGATTATTATTTAGACGCTTAGTAGTTTCCTGGAACTAAGAGCGAAACTCTCCAATTTAATGCAAAAACTAAACAAACCCCAGCCGATATTTTCAAAATATGAATTCGGCGCCCAGTTCCGACCAGAATCAAAATTTCTGGATTTTCATACTTCATAACCTAACTTCAGAACCCGATCTAATTTTAACTATCTTTCCGGCTGCAGACAGATGTTATTGTGTATTCGGTCCGTCTTCACAACCCGAAAAGTTGTTATAATATAACCTAAGGGCACTGAAAAGTCCATTGAAAAGCTCCCAAAACACTTATTAGCATCTTTAACCGCTAAGTTGAGTGATTGTTGATCGTCATTTAAGTGTTGGCGTTGGAGGAAATAGAAATTCTCCAAGCACGAGATTCTCTTCGTGGTCTTTTTCTATACTTTTAGTATACTTACAATTAGCGCGCATTTTCCAGCCGAGTAGACAGCTTTTTGTTTAAAAAGAGAAAGGTTGCAGATATTATTAAAAAGGATACGCCTACGTTAGAGAGTTGCAAGACTTCTGAAGATTATGAGATCCGGAACTTCGGGGACCTGCACGAGTTGAAAGGAGCCGGCCTAAGTGACTATATATGAGTTTTCATTATTTGTATTCCGCTAGATTTCACCCCTACTTTCATCGAAAATTCACTTCAGAAGGGCTTTCGAAGAATCCGGTACTAGTTTGGGGGCTCGGTTTCATTTCTTGAAGTAAAAGTTTCTGGAAAGCTGTATCCGAAGACTTATCGTTAATAGAGAAATACCGTAATTTAGAACTTATATAGATCTCCATTTTTTATCTTGTAGATTTGTTTTGTAAGTTACAACGGCAAACCGGTCTTGTACTACACTTAACATTTTGGAAGAAATCGGAGCAGATTCGTAAAAGTCCAAATGTTGTTTAGAGCATCTTCAAAATTAAGCATACTTCCATCATTGAAGATAACATGAGCTTAAAATTAGAGTTCACTCGAGTTAAGCTATCCTATATATTATTTTTAACTCTACGGGTTGTATAATATTCAATATTGGCTAATTTCTGGTCAATTCCTCTAATAATTAGTCTATAAATAAACGTTGAATATGAAAACATCTTAATTTTATTATCTAAAATAAACGAAAATCTTTCCCTATTGCATATTTCCAGAAAATTTGGAACTTTGCCAACTTTACATTCAAAAATAGACACTATTTCCTTATTGTAACTTTATTTTTTGCATTTATCCCGGGGGAATTGCATAGTTTTCTGTTTTGAGGAGCCTTAACGCTTTGAAAGGTCCAGCGTGTAACCCGTTCCAAAACACGAAAGTTTAACCAAAAGTTTTGGGCCCAAACTTTTAAAACTTATAAAAGATAAACTTAAAGTTTTATAAGTTTAATAAGAATGTTCTCTCGAGTGTTTCATCTATAGTGACAACATCTTAAGAGACGTTGAAATGGGTGATTGACATGAAATAAAAAGATTATTGTGCTTTTTGCTGAGAGGAACTTGTCAGAATGAGTAATACTTTGAAAAAAGAATATAATAAATATTTGAATAATAAAACTTATATTTATATTTTAGAGACCTTTGATGTTCCGGATCCAGAACATTATCTAATAGCCGACTATATTCTATCTAGATATAACAGAGGTTATATACCTAAAAGACTTCAGAATGAAAGTATTAAAGTTACCTTCTCGATGGAATTGTACCAGATTATACAAGTTGTAAGTTAACTTAAAGGGTTTTTATCTATTTTTGCTTAGAAAACTTATATATCAAGAAATATAGTTTTATCAAGAGCTATGCTGCAAGCACAGTATCTAGTGGCCGTATTATAGAAACGCCCGGGTGGGTGCTCGGGCAGTCTTTAGCCTGCCCGGACAATAATTCTCAACTGCCCGAGCAGCCAAAAACCTCTGGGGCACCCACCCTGGCGTTTCTATACTACGGACACTGGGGAGAAGCCGTGTTATATAAAATGAATGGAAATCGGTGGATTGGCAGCCTTTTGTTCAAAAGTACATTTATTTTTATACAACATCGTCTTTCACGAGGATGCTGTGCTGGAAACCTAGGTCTCGGTTATAAGGTTAACTCTATGCTACAGTTGACAAGTTGCTCATACCTGAGTCCTAGATTTCCGATATAGCAGGTTATTCTGAGGATAGAAGCACCTAAACCTCTAGAAAATCAGTAAATAATCTGATGTACTCTAGTTTTAATGTTTGAACATTACCTTATATCTTAACCTCTACTCTCTCTTAACTTTTATGTACAACATTCTATTTCTTCTTTATTTTTACCCCTTTCAATCACTATTTTTCATACATAATCCCACTGTTAAATTTAAAAGAAGCTCGTGTTTTTCTACTATTTTTGCTCCTAAAAAACCTCTGCGGAGGAATTTCTAATCGCCGACTGCGAAAATATTGAGCCAGAATGAAAATGACAACTTTGAACTTTTACTTTGGGGGTCTGGAAGAACCAAATTTTCTTCCAATCCAATTTGGGCCTATTAGCTCGGAATAAATAGCATAAAAATCAGAAAACGCCTTAAATGGCGTGCTTTGTACGAATTTCTTTGCTTTCTAACGGCGTTTTCATGTTTTTCAAAGAATTTGAATGGCGTTTTTGGCGGCAAAAGTCGTGAAGCGAAGAATAACAGAAAACGGAAGCCACCAACGGAGAAAATCAACAATTCCCGACAGCCGAGGGGTAATGTTAGAAGGGACTCTTGACTATTCAATGAAAAGTTTGGCTGATTTTCATTCAAAAAGTAGGTATGGCTTGAGTTCACATTCCAATCGAGTTGTCCGGTGAACCGAAATATAGTCTATTTCAAGACCTATGTAGGTTTCCAGAACTATGTAGGTAGAAATGTTGCCAAATGTGAATTCCGAAAACTGAACTATTTGACATTAAAAATTCTGCAATTGTTTTAACAATGGGTCTGTTTTTGACGGTTCCTTTTCTGTTTTCTGGAACTCGCCGAATTTGAAGCTACATTTTTGCACAACCGCGTGGTAACGGTTTAGAAACGGGCAATACTTGTTCTGGTACCTTCTGATTTCACAAGCCAAGAGTTTCCTGAGAAATATAAGCCACCAGTTTGAAGCATTTTCTTTTACGGTTCTATGAATTGAACTGCCAGTATTAAACCAAAGGACTTAAAATATAGCTAGCTTTACTGATGAAACATCTTTTCCCAAAATAGATCATTTAAAAGAAAAGACCACGTTCGGCAAAGATAATTGTGTTAGTTCTCGTTTGACACTGCGCCCTAACAATGAATACAAACAATAAACTTTTAGGGGTGTTATATAATATCTGGGATGTTTTAAAAGAAAGTTTTTTAAACGGCCTTTCCGTGAATCACTCACAGTCTATGTTTTTAAATGATATCTTACATTTTCTTATTTCAGAATGAGCCCCAGCAGTATCTGATGTTGAATGCGTGGATCGTGGAGGTATGTAACTTTCTCCAAAAATATTTCCATACACAGGTCAATATTGGCGAACCTTGTAAAAATAATATGAACCGGCCAGTTCCGGTCTTTACTACTAAAAAAGACGGGCCGACTTGTAACATATCTTTCCTAAAGATGAACTTGAGAGTAAGATTAGTTTCTCTCCATATAAGACTTATCATCAGCTTCACTGAAAGAAAGAACAATGGGTTTCTTCCTCATTATATATGACAATAAAGTATGCATTTTCACCATAACCAGTAGCCGGTGGTTGCACGGGCTGTTTTTGGCTGCCCGAGCACTTGAGATTGTTGCCCGAGCAGGCTAAAAACTTCCCGGGCACACACCCGCGCGTTTCTATGCTACGGCCACAGGATTCTTGCATAAGAGATTATGTTTGAATTCTGTTTTCTACGTTCATTTTGGTCTTCCGTTTTTCGGTCTTTTCTCTCACAAAGACTGCTTTACTTCTCTAATGTAGCCTTTATTCTTCTTACAATTAGCTACCAAGGAACAAACAAAAATAGATGTTCACAATGAGAGGGTTTTACCATTTTATCGATAATTATGGAAAAAGCCTATATGATAATCAAACAGTTATTTTATAAAACTTAATAGAACGTGTGTCTTTCAGTTGAAAAAAACGTTTCCTTGTCCTTATAATACTTTTGTACTTTAAAGAATGCTTGCTTTACCTCAAATTGAGCATGAAATCCTTTATAGCGTTATGGAGTGCGAAATACTAAAAGATTGGAGATTTAGGATATAAACTTAGTGGGGGTCTCCCTTTGAACATTTTTATATAGAATACTTGTTCCTTAAGGGTATTACAAATGCAAGAATTTCGTTAGGGATAAAATCTTGGCAATGGGTCAGGCTGGTCGGGCCGGGCCAACCTTTGCATAGTCTTCGCAGAACTTTCATCCGTGTTTCGTTTATTTTGTTATTGCGGGTTTGGACGAAATTTTAGTAACCCAACTTTACTTTGCATAACAAGCCTTTATAATAACATTTGTTTTTACAGCGATGGGTGGATAACTTACTCGGTTGGGATCCGGAACAGTTCTCAAATGTAACAGAGATAATGATACCATTTGACAGAATATGGATACCTGATACTACACTTTATAATTCGTAAGTAATTTTTAGTCTAAACATTTGTTTATTCTGCAAAATTTGAAGTTTATTCTTTTCTAAAAAGTTAAATTCATGCTTGGTCGCTATGCTCATTGAACTTCGGGCACTCGTTTTTTGAAAATTCAAAAATCCAAGAACGAGGTGAATTTTAAAGATGTAAAAAGTTTTAGAAGCAGGAGTGTGGGGACTCCGTTTGATTAAGTATTTATCAAGTTTTATAAACATTCAGGACTGTAGAGAGCTAATAAAATAGTATTATATGCAGTTGGATCTACCTCAGAAGTAGCGTTCTAACATACCTACTCAGGGCGTGTCAGCCACTGTTTGCTTCTTAGATAATATATCCGAACCGTCCCGTGACGCTCCTGATATATATATATATATATATATATATATATATATATATAAAAAAAATATT